>JAABOM020000103.1:1352406-1375760 GCA_011800125.2 Solanum clarkiae
AGACTTCTATCGCCCTTCCGAATAAGAAGGTAATCGATCTGAGTCCTAGTACGCGGACTACAAAAAGTAATCAAGTGATTTTCCCTCTTCGGGAAACACGAGTTGGCAATCACTAACTCAAATAAGAATAAATAAGAACAATTATTGTTTCTGAGAAATGCAAATGACACTTATAATGCAAATGCGACGATGATAATTTCCTTATGTTATAACAATAGTAACATAAATACATAATACTTTTTTATATTCCGGTATTTTGTTTATTCTAAGTGTGCTGCTGGTCTGGTGCTTCTCAATTTACATTTACATCGCCAATCTCCGTTTATGTATGTATCTCCTTTATCATTGTTCTGCTCAATGCTTTTTGTTCTTCGTTAATCTTGCCTCTTACTCACTTTTTTGTGCATCTTCGGATATATATATATATATATACATGTTTGAGCTTCGAATTTTGGGAGATTTGTAATTTTTTGGGGCCTAAAGCCACTACTTTTAGGGTTGAACCGCCTTACAACTTGTCAGTGTAAGTGATACATTTTGGGGTCGTTGATAGCACCATGACTTCATGACTCTGTTGTATGTAGAATATTAATTAGCTAAAGTTCTGCTAATTCTGTTTTCTGATAGCCTTTGCAGTGCTAAGTTTGGAAATTATCCAATATTTGATTGCTTAACTTTTGCTCAATTTACAGTATTTTTTTTTCTCTTGATACTTGAATGAAAAATCAGTTTGTTTTTAAAAAAGATTATGTTGATTCTAAAAATTTAGGGTCTTTCTTTGTTTCTCTGATGCTAGTTGTTGTGAGAATAGGAAATATGTAATTCTAAATTTAATGTCTGTTATGTATCATAAGAATCTCATCTGTTCACGTAACATATCAAATGTATTTAGCATTTACAGGGTAGGTAAGAAATGGAAAGGAGTAGTATATTCAAGTCTTAAGCAAATTAAGGATTGTTGTGCATGTGGAATTCAAGTTGGATAATGAGATAGAGAAAGAACACAAAATGAACCTTGCTGATCATGCCCATTGTTCTTTGTTCTTATAAAGAAAATAAAATATTGATCTAATTCAGTTGATGTGTTTCTTTTCTTTTGGAAAGGAGAAAAAGAGTAGTAATAGTAGTAGGAATGGGTGAAATGTTATCATTTTCTTTGAAAAATAAATCGTGGTGCGCTCTACATTAAAAAAGATCAAAAATGTATTAACTTGACAAAGATGAGAACTATTAATGGTCCAAGTCAAAGAATGACGATTTTAAAGTCAAGTACAAAGTTAAAGTGACTATTTTGGGGCTTTAATTTGATCATTTGTTTCAATACACCACATTGATTCTTATTGTCAAAAGTTTTATTGCAATATATGAAGATTTAAATAGTTTAATAAAGTTCTAAAATATTAGGTGAAATACTAATATTGCTAATTTGATCTGAATACCCGAGCATCGGCGAACCCTTGCGTTCTTCCCTGTCGGTGCTGGCGGTTGGTTTTCCGGCGGGCCTGTACTAGCGGTCACTCAGTGTCAGCGAACAACGACGACGCCGAGAAACTCAGAAATTTCCTGCGACGTCGGTGTTGCTGCACACTGTTGCCGTGTCTGCTGGCACGTCTGTTGCGTCGGGGTTGGAGTCTCTCGTCTTGGTTTGGTCGCCGGCGAGCTCAGGCTGCAGACTTCTCCTTCTTTTCCTGCTGTTTGGCTGTTGTCCCCTTCCAGCTGCTGCTGCTGGTTTCCGACTCGCCGAACGTTGTAGCTCGCGAATCCATCTCCAGCATCGTACGCACTCAGGTTTGTTTAGGGGGTAGATTTCGGATCTGCTCCTGTTTGCTTTTACGGTTTAGTGGTCGTAGCAAGGAGAAGGCGACGAACGTCAGCTCCGAGTACGGCGACATTTCACTACAAATTCCGGCGAGACTCTACACTGTCCAGGTGATATCTTACCAGGTGGTATCTGTCTACTTAATCTGTTTTTATCCTTTTGCACGTTATCTAGTCGATTTTTCTGTAATTTGTCAAGTTGGTGTGCATTACTTTCCATTGTTTATCTCTCTGCAGTAGATTATTGCGTTTTTTTTTTGTGACTATAGACATACTTTGCAGCGACATACTTTACTATATTGTGCGTTTTGAGGCGTATTGTTGTACCTTTTGTAGTTGTTATTGCTTGGTGAGCTAATAGTTTTAACTAGTGGCGTCAAGATCCCAGGATGGTCTAGGGTCATGTCTTCAGTTGGGGGCAAGGGTAAGGGGAGAGGGGAGTGGGAGGGGCACGAGTCGACTCAAGTTAAGGATAGCATCGTGGAATATAGGGTCTTTAACAGGGAAGTCCATTGAATTAGTCAAAAGTTGTAGGAGGAGACATATTAATATAGCATGTGTCCAGGAAACGAGGTGGGCGGGCACCAAAGCACGGGATGTAGATGGATTCAAACTGTGGTACTCGGGTTGTTCTGGGGAAGGAATGGTGTAGGTATCCTGGTGGACGAGACTCTTAGGGATTACGTGGTCGAGGTTAGGAGGGTTAATGATAGGATGATGTTTATCAAACTCGTAGTGGGAGGACTTATTGTGAACGTTGTTAGTGCTTATGCACCCCATGTAGGTCTCGAAGGGGAAGTCAAAAGACGCTTTTGGGAGGACCTGGATGAGGTTGTGCAGGATATTCTGGTGACAGAGAAAATCTTCATTGGGGGCGACTTCAACGGGCATATCGGGGCAACCAACTGTGGGTTTGTAGATGTGCACGGAGGCTTTGGTTTTGGGGTGAGGAATGAGAGTGGGACGTCTTTTTTGGATTTTGCCAAAGCATTTGAGTTAGTGATTACTAACTCGTGTTTCCTGAAGAGGGAAACCACTTGATTACCTTTTGTAGTGCGGTAGCTAAGACTCAGATTGATTATCTTCTCACTCCGAGTGAAAATGTCTCCACTCAATATAGGCTTTTAGTGTTGGATGTGGAGTTCAAGGAGAAAAGAGAAATAAGGTTTGGTACACCCAACCTAGGATTAGATGGGGAAGCCTTACACCTACCCTCTCTTGCGTGATGGAAGAAAAGCTGAGAAACCTAAAGGTGTGGAGTAGTGAAGGTACTGTGAATAATATGTGGGACATGACGGCTGGCTACATTAGAAAGGTAGCCTCAGAGGTCCTTGGAGTTACGAGAGGGCCTTTTGGTGGTCGTAAAGGTGATTGGTGGTGGAATGCGGAAGTTCAAGCTAAAGTTCTAGACAAGAAGGTTGCTTATACGGAGTGGCTAAAGTGTAGGGATGAAGATGGAAAGCAAAAGATTAGGGATATCTATAAGAAGGCCAAGTCAGAAGCAAAGTTGGCGGTGACGAATGCAAAGGCTGCGGCATTTGAGCGTCTGTATGAAGATCTAAGTGGTAAAGGTGGGGACAAGAGATTGTATAGGCTCGCTAAAGTAAGAGAAAGGAAAGCCCGTGACTTGGACCTAGTAAAGTGCATCAAGGATGCGGAGGGCGAGGTCTTAGTGGACGACACTTCCATTAAATTAAGGTGGCAAACTTACTTTCATAGACTCTTAAATGAAAAAGGAGATAGAGTTATCGAACTGGATAAGTCGGCGCACTTTGAAGACCATCACGCTCTTGGGGATAGCGACCCGTTCGAGGTGGAGGAAGTCAAACTGGCTATGAGTAGGATGAAAAGAGGGAGGGCGATCGGTCCCGATGAGATTCCAGTGGACTTTTGGAAGACCTCGAGCAAGGACGGCATGGAATGGTTGACTAGATTGTTCAATGCTATCAGGGAGACTGCCAAGATGCCTTAGGAATGGAGGAGCAGTACAATGGTTCCATTGTACAAGGGTAAGGGAGATATTCAAAACTGCAACAACTATAGGGGTATCAAGTTGCTAAGTCACACTATGAAGGTATGGGAGAGAGTTGTTGAAAGGAGGGTGCGCAGAGCAGTTTCTATCTCGGAGAATCAATTTGGATTCATGCCGAGGCAGTCGACGACTGAAGCGATCCATTTAGTTCGGAGGTTAGTGGAAAAATATAGGGAGACGAAGAAGGACCTTCATATGGTGTTTATTGATCTCGAGAAGGTGTATGACAAAGTCCCAAGGGAGGTCTTATGGAGGTGTTTAGAAGCGAGAGGTGTCCTGGTGGCGTATATCAGGGTGATCCAGGACATGTACGATGGGGCCAAAACTCGGGTTAGAACGGTGGGAGGAGACACCGAGTATTTTCCTATTGAGAGGGGACTCCATCAGGGTTCGTCACTGAGCCCTTTCTTGTTTGCCTTGGTGATGGACGAGCTGACGAGACCTTTACAAGAAGAGATTCCTTGGTGTATGCTATTTGCTGACGACATAATATTAATCAATGAGTCTCGGACTAAGGTTAATGAAAGGTTGGAGGCCTGGAGGCACGCCTTGGAGTCCAAAGGCTTCAAATTGAGCAGGACCAAAACTGAATACTTGGAGTGCAAATTTAACGTTGAGAGGGAGGAAGGAAACACTGAGGTGCGGCTTGGCACCCAACCTATCCCCCAGAGGAATAAGTTTAAGTATCTAGGGTCCATCATCCAGAGTAATGGTGATATCAATGATGATGTCACACACCGCATTGGGGCAGCTTGGACTAAATGGAGACTAGCCTCGGGAATATTGTGTGATAATAAAATACCGCCCGAACTTAAAGGTCAATTTTACAGAGTGGTGGTTAGACCAGCGTTGCTATATGGGGTGGAGTGTTGGCCAATCAAGAATATACATGTTCAAAAGATGCAAGTCGCAGAGATGAGGATGTTGAGATGGATGTGCGGTCACACCAGGAGCGACAAGGTTAGGAACGAGTCAATTCGGGAGAAACTGGAGGTGGCCCCAGTGAGTGAGAATATGAGGGAAGCGAGACTGCTATGGTTTGGACATGTTCAGAGAAGGAGTATCGATGCTCCTGTTAGGAGGTGTAAGAGGTTGGGGGTGGAAGCTACTCGGAGGGGTAGAGGGAGACCGAAGAAGTATTGGGGGGAAGTGATCAGGCAGGACATGGCGTAACTTAACCTTACTGAGGACATGACCTTAGATAGGAAGGAGTGGAGGACGCGGATTAGAGTAGCAGGCTAAGCTCTTCGTCTTCCCCTTCTTCCTCTTCTTCTTCGTCTTCTTCTTCTTCTTCTTCTTCTACCTATTACTAGTAGGATTTGTACAATCGTTACCATTAGTATTCCTTTTTATCTTCATGGCCTGGCGGATAGATGTCAATGTATCATATTTACTTACTGTAATGTGCTATTTCATTGCTATTCATTGCTAGTTGCATTTCTTGTCCCCTTCCCTCCACATACATTACTTTACTTGCTTTACTTACTTACTTTACTTTCGTTTCTTTCGTTTCTTTCGTTCATATCTAGGTATTTCTGCTTATGGGTTTTGAACTGAGGGTTTTAGGAAACAGCCTCTCTACTTCTATGAGGTAGCGGTAAGGTCTGCGTACAATCTACCCTCCCCAGACCCCACATGTGGGATTTCACTGGGTATGTTGTTGTTGTTGTTGTTGTTGTTGTTGTTGTAATTTGATAAGTTTTGTGTAGATGTTGATTGTCCTGGTTGATTTTCTCTGATCTAAGTGGATATCTTATCTTTGAAATGGAAATGAATATAGAAAAAAAAAGCATGGCAGAGCAAATCCTCAGCTTGGGAGTCCTCATAGATGTTGTGGATGAAGAATGGATGCGAGATACTCTGCCCGCTGATGGTACTATCCTCATTCAATTATTATTATATATCACTCAATCAACTATGCTCATATCCCAAAGTAATTTTAATTGACTACATCAGTCTTATCGAATGCTTACTGTCAGTGTGCTTAAGCTCTCAAAATGACTTTGGTCCAGATAGGATGATGTGTTATCTCAATTAGGCAACACTCTAGTTCGTCAGTTAGACACTAAGTCTTTGCATCACACATGGCTTCTATCTTGAAGAGAGCAGTATAAACAATAACCATTTCACTTAAATATATAACTTTTTTTCAATTCCTGTGTGCATATGATATTTGATTGTATTTATAGTAATTATTCTTGACTTGCATTTTTTCCCCTTAATTTGGATAATTTGGGTTTTTATTCTTCAATTCTTTCAAAGTATAAGTTCCTCTTTTTTTTTTTTTTTTTGAATTTTTGCCTTTTTCTGTGGAACCACATTTTCGCTCTATTAAGGTCCATTCAGATGTATAATAATTGTTATTGTATATTCTTATAACTTTGTCTGAGTTTATTCCATTCGTCTTGTCTAGCTGAATGATTTCAGATTTGTGGCGTAGAATTTACTGTTGATGCTTTGAGTTCATCTTTTTCTGCAGATCTCCCATTACCACCCGTACTACTTCCAAAGACTGATGACAATGAAGACTCAAGTAAGTATTAATTGTATTCATATGCTTGGGAGATATTGAATGTGGAATACTTTATCACTTAATCATTGGCTTCGGTACGAAATGTGAGATCAAAAGATGAAAAGTTAAGACTTTCACATTCTGATTGAATAGAATGCTTGTAAATTTAGTAGCTTTTATATGGATTCTAGCTCTCAGCTCCTTTATTAAAAGTGTTGTAGTGCCCTAGATAGCATAGGAGTGCATTTTGACACAAAATTTCCTTGGTTCTGCACTTCATATGTGGTTAACCAAATTTCCTTGGTTAAGCACTTCTAGCTCTTAGCCTCTATGTATTGCCTTTAGAAAAGAAAGCTGAAATTTATATATTGCCTTTAGAAAAGAAAGCTGAAATTTATATATTGCCTTTAGAAAAGAAAGCTGAAATTTAAAGTCATCTCTTGAGATTTCTCTTGTAGGCACTTTCCCTAAAGTTTAATTTAGCCTCTGTTCATCCACATTTGGTGTGTATCAAATTTTTTCCTTTCTCATTTTATGTGTTATTGAACAAGTGGCGGATGTAAGACTTTAAGGTTGTGGTTGCTCTTTTAGCTTAACAGTAGCGAAGTCAAACTCAAAAGTTGTTCAACATCTTTATACACAAATATAATTTTAACCATGTATACATACTGTATATTCCGCCGAAGAGGGTTCAAATGAATCCCTTGGGCCTACCCAGCTCCACCCTCACTTAGCTGCGAATTACAAAATATAAGTGTATAAATTTAACGCTTGTCATAAAAAGGTGATGATATTTTAAATCAATAGCAAAAACAACCAATAAGAACAACTACTTTGTTCCTTTTCACTTGTCATAGTTTCCTTTCTCTAGAATCAAACAACATCAATTTTGAAGAAGATATAATTTTTCTTCTTATTATAATATTGATATAAGAAATTTATAATACTTTTCCCAGGAAACAGCCTCTCTACTTCTATGGTAATGGTACGGTCTGCGTACATTCTATCCTCCCCAGACCCCACTTGTGGGATTTTACTGGGTATGTTGTTGTGTTGTAAGAAACTTATGATATTTTTATTTTTTGAACATCTAAATTTTGATTTTAAAATATTGAATTATTCTAATCTAATTTAGCTTTGAAACTTACAAATTAACTTTTGCAAAAGTTTCACTTTGCAAAAGTCTTTTTTTTTTCCTCAAAAAAAAACTTTTGTAAAGTGAAAGATGACAGTTATTTAACCCTTTGGGGTGGCATAGTGGTTTATGCTTGGAACTTTCATGTTGGAGGTTTCACTCTTGCTAGCGAAAACAAGGGGTTTGTCTTCTGGGTCGAGCTTGTTGCATCGGACTTATCTTGTGCTGGTTATGCTCTCCTGTGTGATTTGCGAACTATTGCATAGGAGATGGGATTTTATGCGCATTCAAAGGGTAGCGATTGCGGATTTTTCTTGTCATAAAAAAAAACATGACAATTATTTACAAATGAAAGGAGTAGTATTTATTATCTTGAATAAAGAAGAAAGGAAAAGTATATATTTGTATTCGAATTCAAGTCCAACAGCTCTAAGACAATCTTAAGCACTCTCCGCAAGCCGTTGGACCAATCAAACCATTTGTTCGTTGGGTGCTCTATATTAATTTTATACCAATGCTTCTTAATTTCTACATAAATATATATAGTCCGATACAAGTTTAGTGGGTGCTCGAGCATCCGGAGGACTCAATGTGGGTCTGCCCCTACGTTGGACTCCTTATGGCATGCATCATTTCAACTTGTATCATGTGGCTTTTGCTTATAAGCATTTGATGGAATTTTAATGAGAAGAACTTGATGCTGTAGTTGGATTATTTGTGAAATGGGTTTTGGCATGAACGGAGATCAGGAACGCTTATACATAGATGTAATTCAGATATTTCCTGGCCCGCGCATATTTTGTTGAGCTTTGATACCAGGAATCTTTCATTCAATGAGTTACAGAACTGATCAGTTTGTTGGTTATTTACTTTGTTTCCTATGGACTACTTATCAGTTCTCGTCTTTGGATGATTGAATTGTCTATCCTTTTTCAGATCAAGAGGCTCCACAAGTTGACGGAGATACATGGCATGACCTTGCATTGGAAACTCACCGACAATAATGATCAAGTTCGTGGTTTGATTTGCAACCATTATCTTCATATGTATTGCTGGTCATGTACTTGATTAGCGTCTATCATTGTATGAAAACTTAGTGTTCAGTTAGTCGAGTGGTGTGAGTCCATCACGTGATGTGTGGGTTAGTTCACGTGATGGAGTTTGAACCTCACCACATACAAAAACCAATATTTAAGTGGAGAAGTTTTAGGGGGGCGGACACATTATTCACCAAGTTTGGAACCTTGTGCTACTAATCCTAGTTGACTTGGCAATCTTTGCGTCTACATGGAAACATATCCAGGGAATGCTTGTGCATTAGCTGATGTTGAGGTCATTCCTACTCAGTGTGTGTACCAAGTTGGGTGTCTTGTTCTATTACTAGTTTTACTTTATATTTGGCAAAATTCTACAATGTAAGAATATATAATTTTTATCTAAAAGTAAGATGCATAAGAACTGCATTACCGAATTCTCAAATTAAAATTTAGAAATTCAATAGTCGGTATCTACTTTTAACTATTAATTACTGAATTATCAAAATCAAATCGAATACCAAATATTCACCCCTAGCTTCGTCTTTCTTCCTTTTTTCTTTGCTGGTTTTAGTCTTCTCTCCTTTTATGATCAATCAGTCATAAAAGTTTTAAAACTTGATTTAAAAATTTGCATGCCGCAAATGGGAAATATTTCGAGTGAACATATTGGAAGAATTGAAACACCGAGATGATCTTATCTAAAACTTGAGAATGTTTACAGGAAATTTTGAGTTGATATTCGTGGAAAAATAACAATTTTTATCAAATGTATTATTGCATAATTTTCATTTTAGTTCTTTTGTTATTTGATTCTGCACATTTAACTTTTATTCTTCAAAATGTGTAATTCTAACAACTATATACCTGATGAAATTTCACAAGTAAGGTTTGGGAAGGAAGTTAAATATTTAACAAAATTATCACTAAAATATTTAATTTTAAAAAAATGAAGGTTAAAACTTGTAAATAGTAAAAGTTATGAGGGCACCATTAATAGCCCTAATAAGCCTGTCCACCTACTAAACCTTTTTAAATATAATCATATTTAACCTTGGTTTCCTTTAGAATTACCAGCACTTTATTTTATATATTTTAAGATAATCATTCTACTGAATAGTTAACTTTTGTTAACTTCAAGGATCAACCAATATTGGAGCAGTGGTGTTGTTGCTCTATTCTTAATTAGAAGTTTTGAATTTGATTCTTAGATATAGAGAAAATTTTGTGAATATCATCCCATCGAAGTTTCATTATGAGCTCTCCACATCAAGTGGAAAACTAAAAATAATCATAGATCAAATCACACACTTTAAATAAGTAAAAGTTAAACATAGATAGTTAAATAACACAAGAAATAAAATTTATTATAGAATACTACTGAGTTCGAAATTATTAGTATTATTCTTTTAATATATAAACTAATTACTCTATTATAGATATTTGAAATTATTATTATTATTATTATTTTTAACTAAGATTCTCCATGTATAATTAGCAAATCAACATAATTAGTAATAATCCTTTTAAATACTCTACTAAGTACTGCTATTATTTTACTAAGTAGAAATAAAACCTTGATCTTTAGTGCTGTAAGGTTTACACATTCTTAAAAATGGCGAATCAGCAACAAGAATCGAGTCGGCCATGGATTCTCGAAGCTTTACCTCTTCTAGTAGTCGTACTAATCGCTGCTCATGTCCTCGCTTTGGTATTTTCACTCCCTACTCTGTCTCTCTCTGTGTGTCTATGTGCGTTTTTCGAAAATCGTGTAATTTGTTGAATTTGTGTGTAGGTGTACTGGATTTACCGGGTAGCAACTGAGAAACAGCCTCAAAGAAGTAAAAAGCACTAGCAAATGTAGATAAGACTGATTTGATTGTGATTCTGCTTGTACGAATATGCAAGGTACAAACCCTAGCATTTCTCGTTCTTTTCATTTTTGCTTTTATGTTTATGTAACTTATAATTTGTTTATTTGAAATTTGAATTACTCGAGAATTTGACTTTAGTACAATTGGTTAATTTCTTATTGATTCAATCGGGACTTTGTGCGTTAGAGACCACACTGCGAGCCTATGTTAGTCGGACTCTTCAAAAATATCAATGGGTGCATGTTGGATTTATCAAAAGTAGTGTATTTTTGGAGAATCTGACACAGGTGCGGCATTGAAAGTGAAGAGCACAACTTAGCTGTGAGCTGTTAATTTTTGGGATTAATGGGGCTGATTATATGATTCTTGATAATGCCAATTTTATTCAGCGCTTACCCATATTAGGGTTTTTCCCTTCTTTAATTTGGAGTGCCCATATTCATATTGCCTGATGTCAAAGATGGTTACTAATGTGAATGAAATTTTATATTTGTCATGGGGAGAGTAAATTCGTCTTTTCTTTTGCTATTGAGCTTCTTTAAGAGACACATGATGTGTATGTTAAATATGGTTGTAGAGAATCTTTACAGTCAAAATGGAATAGACTAAGCATTGCTGAACTTTCTGCATGAGAGACTACACTGTGAGCTGTCATTTTGTTGAGAAAGTGGTGCTTGTATCTTTTTCCTGATGTTTCGTCTGATTATATGATTCTTGATGTCCTAACTTTACTTACCCCTTGCCCATATTTGGGGTTTTGTGGGTGTTTCTTTCTTTGAATTGGAGTTGCTATCTTTATATTGCTTAATGTCTAAGAGCGTTGCAATTGTGAATGAACTTTCTCCATTAACATTTAGGACATGGCAGTTTCAAAAGGTCAGCTATTTTGGTGATTTACCGTTAAAGTGGTCTCTACTGAGATTGCTGAGTTCTCTATCCTTGAGAACATCATGTCTTACTGTCTCTCTTTCCCCTTTACTAAGTACTTCTCTCAGAACTGCTGCTGACTGGTGGCAAAAGTATTAGTGGATCCGGATGATTGGTGGATACCTTAATGGAAGTTTTGCTTTTAAAAATTCATGATCTAGGATTGCTGGGATGTTATTCTGAACTCCCAGCTAAAGAGCAAAAACCCTTAAAAGGTCCTTAATTTTTTAATTATTTTGGAGTTTGGGTTGGGTGTTCAAATTTGTGTGATTTTTATAGTGATGATTGTTAGGAAACTTGACATAAGACTACATTGTGCAAGAATATCAACTGTTAGCATGCTATTAAAGCTTCTGAACATGAGAATGAAGAATGGAGATATATATTACATCCAACTCCCTACATCCCATCTTTTGTGGTTCTAGTTCCTTTTCAGTCTGTTCCATGCAGAATGACTCCTTCCTAAAGTAGGAAACAATTAACTCAAACTTCCTGTTTGCCCTAAATGACAAGCCTTTATAGCTACACAAATGTTAAGACATGTTCGACCACATATTTCCAAAAGTCTTACCGTCATAAAAATGTTATGGCTTGTTAAAGATGACAAGTTTCAAAATTCCTTTTTTCTTAAACTCCTTATCCAAGCAAAAAGGTTCACATAAAGTGAAACAGAGGAAGTAGTGAACCAATGCTAACCGGAGAGCTACAACAATAACATTCCTAGTGAAATGCATCTAAGTAAAGTCTGGGGAGGGTAGAGTATACGCAAACCTTATGATTACCTTGAGGAGGTCAAGAGGTTGTTTACGATAGGCCTTTGGCTCAAGTGCATCAAACTCAAGCACAAGAAGAAGAAAACAATGAAGAAGCATAACTGTAATAAGGAAAACAATGTAGAGTTTACAAGAAAGAATAATTACATCACAAATAATGTGATAATCGAAACACAACAAACATCATATGACAATACCTACAAGGGCTACCCCTACTAACCTCTTACCCTAATACGTGATCTCCACTTCTTCGTATCTAGAGTCATGTCCTTGGTAATATGAAGTTGTTTCATATCATGTCTAATCACCTCTTTTCAATATTTTTTTGGCCTACCTCTGTCCTTCGGCGTACTCCCTAGCTCCTACTTCCTCACTAGGGCATCAACATACCTCCTTTTTTACATGTCCAAACCGTCTCATTTTAGCTTTTTTCATCTTGTTCGCCACAAAGTCCACTACCACCTTCTCTCGAATAACTGATTCCTAATCTTGTCGCTTCTAGTATGTCCACACATCATCTCAACATCCTCATCTCCGCAACACATATCTTATCATGTGAGTTCTTGACTGGCCAACACTCCATCACATACAAAAAGGAAGGTTTAATCACCACTCTGTAGAACGTACTTTTAAGTTTAGATGGTACTTTCCTATCACACAAGACTCTAAAGGTAAGCCTCTATCTCATTCAAGTTACCCAATGCGATATGTATGATCATCTTTAATATCCGCACTACCATGGATTACGGACCCAAGATACTTAACACTCTCTTAGGAATAGTGTGAGTGGCAAGTCTTACTTCTATGTTTGCTTCATCTAATGCCACATCGAATTTGCACTTCAAATATTCTGTTTTTGTCTTGCTTAGCCTGAACCCTCTGGACTCCAAAGTTTGTCTCCGAA
Source organism: Solanum clarkiae (assembly GCA_011800125.2). Classification (NCBI taxonomy): domain Eukaryota; kingdom Viridiplantae; phylum Streptophyta; class Magnoliopsida; order Solanales; family Solanaceae; genus Solanum; species Solanum clarkiae. The sequence continues at coordinate 1,365,416 of JAABOM020000103.1, forward strand.
CCTCCAATCTAACATTAACTTTGTACCGAGTCTCATCAATCAACACTATGTCGTCCGCAAATAATATATACCATAAAACTCCTTCTGGATAGACCACGTTAGCTTATCCATCAATCATCAAGGCAAATAAGAAAGGCTAAGAACTGATCCTTGTTGCAGCCCTTTCTCAAGTGGGAAGGGCTCTGAGTTTCCTCCCACTGTTTCAACTTGAGTCTTGGCTCCATTATACACACCCTTTGTCGCCCTAATATAAAGTATCGGGACACCTCTAGCCTCCGAGCACCTCCAAACGACATCCCTCAGAACTTTGTTGTAGGCCTTTTCAAGGTCAATGGACACCACATGTAGATCCTTCTTCCTTTCTCTATGTTTCTCCACCAATCTCCACACGAGAGTAATGACTTTAGTGGTCGATCGTCCTAGCATGAATACAAATTGATTATCGGAGATGAACACCCCTTTCCTCACCCACATCTCCACTACTCTCTCCAAAATCTTGATGGTGTGGCTTGCCAGTTTCAAAAAAAAAACATCTGACAACTGTAGAAGATGCACATCGACTGTACAAATTGTTAGGTTAGAATATTTACCTGAGTTGTCAATATACAGAATCAAAGACTCTGCATCTTATTAAGTAGCTCAGGCTATTCAATTCTACATCAAACAATACTTGTCATTCAATCTGTCATACATTATGCATAGATTCCCTCTTGTTTTCATTCTCGCCTTGTGATGACTGAGAATTTCTTTTTCTTTGTTAGGGATTCTTCTATACATTTCAGACAAACTTTACTGTCAAGGCTTTGGTGATTATCGAGCTCTCTTTTTCTCTGTGAACTTGGTGCAATTATGGTGGAAAAAGTCTGGCATTTCTTACACCGTACACATTAATGGTTTGTGTTGATTGGTTGGCATTGCGAGAAATGTCTTCGTTCTTCTCTATTAAAACCAATGTGAATTTCCACCCAAAGTCTTGTAATTCTTCTGTAGGACTTGCGTCTGGAATCCTCTTTTGATATGTTGTGTTCTGTGTGTCGCAAGTTTTTGCTAGAGCTTCTCATCCAGCTGAAGTTTGTTATGCATTATGCTAAATCGTTGACATACTTGTAAATTTGGTGTAGTATGAAAATTGCTGGATAAGTTTGAAGACTACATACATTGTGGGGATGTGGTAACCCATGTTAAAGTTGATTGATGTAGACAGAAAAGGTTTCCTTCAATGATAAGTCATCACTCATCAGAAAAGCTTACTAAATGTTGGCCATATTTTAGTCCATTTTTAATCTGTATAAAGTCTTTGCTTTTTCCCTTCTCCTCATATATTACAAATAAGAAAGATTTACCAGTGTTGTTTGAATTGTGATGCTTGATTATTGAGATGTTATATTGTTGAAGAATGATTAAAGTCCCACATTAGAGGTTAATGAGATGGATAAACACCTCATAAAGTTTGGACAATTCTCTTTTTCTTTAGTAGGGTGTGAGTTAGGTTCAGACTCTAATTTTATATGATATCAACGTAGGAATATTCTCATCTAATGTTGGTCTCTTGGAATTAGAATTGCCCATGTATTAGATGTTATGAATTTTTAAAGTGTGAGGTCCAAAACCTAATCTTCTCACTAACGTTGGGCTCTCGAAATTAGAATGGTCTGTGCACTAGATGCTAAAACAATGGGTACAAAGTGGGTATTGAAGAATATCAAAAGTCTTACCTGAGTGGTTTTTTTAGTGAGATTGGTGGATATTCTTTTTCTTTTTGAGTTAGTTTTTTAGGGTGTGATTTAGATTCAAAACTTAATGTAGAGATAGAAAAATTATTTTCGGGAAATTCTTATCTCAAAAATTAAGTGTCAAAGAAAAAAAATAGAACAAATGAATAATAATAAAAAAACAAATGATACTTAAATTACTATTACATATAAGTTAATACAAAGTACTTCATTGTAACATCAAATGGTGAACTATATTTAGTCAGAGCAAAGACAAAAGGCGACCGACTTAAACCGACAAACCTTATACTTAGTGATTGGTTACACTGGCATTCATTTGTTGATCACACACTCAAAGTGGGCTAATTACTAAAAAGTCAACCATGAGAAAATTATATTTTCTTAAAAAAATATTAATAATACGTTGTGTCGATTTGATATTGTAAATATTTGTCGAGAAATTGATTTACATGTATATATTTGGATATTTACGGTTTGAATAAAAATCGATTCAAAATTAAAAAATTAAATTAGAAATAAATAGATTTTATTTGGATTTGATATGGTGTGATTTTAGTTTTTTAACAGCTGATAGTATTTAGTTTGTGTTTGGATTTGGTTGAGAAAATTGAAGAAATAACCAAACTGAACTGACAAAATTATATTCATGTATTTTATAATTATACACACATAATACATTATAGTGACTGAAAGTTCTATAATATCAATTGTTCTAACTATTTTTCATTTTGAATGAATTGTTCACTTTTTCTCCTTTTTGAATGTACCGCTGCTTTTATTTTTACGTATGGTTAAAAATCGAATAATCGAATCAAATCAAGTCGAAATTAATAAATGTATATTATAGTTTAATTTGATTTGGAGAATTTAAAAATCGATTAAGTTGACTTGATTTTGCTTTTGACCAAATAACTGATCCAAATTAATCCATGAACACCCCCGACATTTATATCAGGGGCAAAATTAATTATTTTTCTTTGAGTAAGGATATAATAAGTATTTTACAATATTAATCGACATATGTGCGTAAAAATCTATCATTCAAAGGTGAAAATAAAGTTTAATTTTTAAAGTTAAATCGAGAAATGTAAATGATTTTGATCAAGCAAATAATTGATGCTTTTTCTAATACAAAGTTTGCTTTGGCGATTATCTTGTGCTTTTTATGTTATTTCATTTAGTGACTTCTAATATCTTACTAAATTGACATAGCAAAATTATAAGTAAATTTTGAAAATTATTAAATTATGTGGTGTAGTGAATATGACTGCTTCTTGTGTTCGAATTCTGAACATGAAAAAATTCGTAGTAAGGAATGATTTCTTTAAATAGGACCCTAAGTAATATGAATCTGAATATAGTCGAACTTCAATACGAGTATCAAACACTGGGTGAGAGATAAAAAAAATAAAATTCTCGAAGAATGTAAGTTATTATGCACATCAAACAAATCAAAACGATGAATAAAATTAAGAGGGGAACGAATTATATTTTTATTAAACTGATGACAACATAGATTATTATATACCAGGGAGGCTGGGACCCAGCAAAAGAATTTCCACGTCATTAAAAATTTCCTGAAAAAAATAAAAACTCATTTTTCTTCTCCATCTTCGCAATTTTCAGCCTGTACTTTGCTACTAATCACTTTTCTAGACGGCGTCGTTTCAACAAAAGTAGCAGAACTCATCTCCATTTGACAAATCCTCACCGCTCCGAACAACTTTTCCGGCAACTCCTCCGCCGTCTCCGCCTCCACCAAAAATCCCATATCAATCGTCACCGACGAAGTATAACCTAAAGCCAAATGCAAAATCGCAGTAGCAATCGCCGAGCTACCAATGTCAACGTCGATTTCCAAGTAATTAGGTCCTTTATGGTAGTAGCAATTCAAAGCTTTACCGAGTAAACAAGCGGAGTAGTTCCCGACGGTGGTTTTCACAATCCACGGTCCTTTAATCATCCGGTTCACTATTTTGAACCGGTTGTTACGGAACGAGTCGTCACCGTGTACGAACCGGTAGAGGAGTGATCCCGGTTCGAGCGGGCGGTTTTGTTCAGTAGCGAAGTAGAAAACAGCGCTGTGGTGATCTCTACCGGGGATTTGAAGGTTTACGGCGAGTACGAAGGTTTTTAGAAACTCACCTTGCGAATGAGATTTCTTCAGCGCGTTCATTACACGGTTGTCGTTCCGACTGAGGACGTGGTCGAGTTTTGAGTTTGATCGGAGCCAATCAACTCCGGCGGGTTGTAGAAGCCATTCACCTGAGGGGACTTTCGTCTTTTTAGTGAAGTAATTCGGACCTCGGAGATTGAAATTATCTCCCGGAGGTGACGCCCATCCATTTGTTCCGTTATTCAAATCGACGCATTTCAATGACCCGCCGAAGATTACTTCTTCCCTCCAATCTTTTCCACCTCCACCTCCGGCGCTCTTCGGACGGTGTTGATTGAGTTTTTGCTTTTGCTTCTGTTTTGTCGAGCACATTTTCCGGCTAAACTAGCTGGAATTTATTCACTGGAAGGTGGGTGAAGAAATGGAGGAGCTCCTCTGTGACTATGGAGTTTATATATTTGTCACATGCTGAGCGTGGTGGAACGTGTATATATATATATGAATAGCGGATAATACATGTGCCCTTGAGTTTGCAAGAAATTACGAAAGAGAGATTGCCAGCTAATAGTACGACTAGGTAATTACAAGCTTAATTATTACTCCCTCCCTTTTATTTTTATGACACTTGAATTTTTTTTTAAACTTATCATTTAAAATAATTTTTAAATATTTATATAGTTATAAAATATTTTATTAACGATCTAAGAGAATAAGAATTTTAAAGTTAAAATATTTTCAATTATACAACAACAACAACAACATACCCAGTGAAATCCCACAGGTGGGGTCTGGGGAAGGTAAATTGTACGCAGACCTTACCGCTACCTCATAGAGGTAGAGAGGCTGTTTCCTAAAACCCTCATCTCAGATGAAGCCAAAGATTCACTATTTTTTGGCTTTGGGGTATGATGGAATAAAACAAAATGACTCTTTAAACTGTTTACGCTTCTTTCAATTGTGAAGTAGCAGTTAGTCAATGCAACTTTCGACGCTCATCATGGATCATCCGAAAACAGTCGTGCTATGTTTTTAAACATATGGGTCAGGCTGCGTACATCTGACCCCTCCTATTTTAATTTGACACGAAATTTGAAAAATATATAAAATTAAAAATATATCAAATACTATGTTGCTTGGATTCTTCAAAAGTGTCAATCGGTGCGTGTCGATTTCTCCAAAAGTAATGTACTTTTGGAGAACTCAACACAAGTATGACATTGAAAATGAAGAATCCACACAATTTAGATCAATATAATAAAAATATCTTTTAATCTCATAATCTTAAATATATTACGTAGAAAAGTTGAAAAAATAACAATTAAAAAGAATTTTGTTGAAGGGATAAAAAAATATAAAACTATAAGAATCTACACAATTTAGATCAATATAATAAAAATATCTTTTAATCTCGTAATCTTAATTATATTACGTAGAAAAGTTGAAATACAACAATTAAAGAAAATCTAGTTGAAGGGATAAAAAAAATATAAAACTATGTTTTTCAAAAAAAAATAAAAACAAAATTTGTGGAATCCAGTTGTAGCGAATCTCTTTTGATAGAACTATCAACCCAAAAGAGATAAAAAAGAATCTGAATCAATGCTATGATAACTATTCTTTCTACATTTGATCTCATATACTTGCATTTGGAAGAATTTAAAGAAGAAAAATACAATTTTGTGGTGAGCTCAACCCGTCCTGCATCTATTTCGCTTTGTCTTATTGCCATCCTAAATGCAGTAAATATTATTTCATAAGTTGTTAATAATTTTTTTTTTTTGATTGCTCATTCAGTATTTGGTGTTCTTATTAGAGCCCGACTTATTCAAATTCACATAGCATAGGGTTCACTGGGTGAAAGCGCTCCCTACCAAGAATATTTATTTATACTCAGAACTCGAAAATTAAACTTGAAACCTCTAATGAAGGAAGAATTTATCTTGTCTAATATAATTAAATATAATTTGCAAGTTATTATAAAAAACAGATTTGTACATATTTCAAGGTAATGGCTTTGAGTTTGTATGGAGATTGGGAAAAAAAGCAAAAAAAATTTGTGAAAGATTTCCGTTGGCTAATTATTGGTTGTGATTGTTTTGTTCTTATTTTAGAAATTGTTGTTTCAATTATTTTCTCTTTTTTTTTTTTTTTGTAGGAATAATTTGCTGTTTCTCGGTTGTAAAACGTTGGAAAATGAATTGACAGATCTATGTTGGTGCCTTTGTTGGGGTCCATTCTTTTTGTTTGGGCATTTTAATGTTAGAAATTCCTCTTCCAAAAATAAATAAATAAATAAAGATAAAAGAATGGTACCTTATTTTCAAGATAAAAGTTTGTTTTTAGTGTTGTTAAAAATCAAAATAAGGAAACTTCGGCAAAACTCCACGGGTAGATAAATATAAAAGAACTACGAATATTAGAGGGCGGTTAAAAAAGTGATCGTAAATGATTAAACAGAACATGATATAATTGTATTTAACTAACTCCAAATAAAAAGATTTGAAGATTGAGAATTAAGATATGAAATTAATAAATAGTCAATCCTTATCACACTTTGTGAGAAATATCCTTACTTCCTTTGTCTCAGTTTATATGACCCACTTTTTTTAATCATCCCTTAAAGAATGACATATTCCTATATTTAATAGCAATTTAAGTTTAAAATATCAATTTTATCTTTAATGAAATGATTTACAACAGCACAAATATCTATCACTTATTTTAAATAACACATTTTAAAGGTCTTTCTTTTTTTCTTAAACTCGTGCCAAGTCAGCTAACTCATATAAATGAGACTAAGAGCCTATTATTTTTATAATCCCCCTATAAGAACTTTTCTTTTAATCAAGAATCTATTGAAAACAATCTCTCTATTCATAAAAATAAGAATTAAATCAACATACATCATTCCCACTTAAATTCTAATTGTACGATTCCACTGAATAATGTTATTATTAGTAAAATATAAAATTTTCACCAAAAATACTTTCTTGTTCTTCCAATTGTCTTAACAACTCAACTCCAATCATTCTTCCTACTTGCTCAAATCATAACCCTTTTGCTTTCGATTTTAATTATAAGTTGTGCATTAAAAGTTGTACTCTCCAAGTGGTTCACTTGCTAGCAACTCTTCATTATACCAACGCGTAGAAATGCTATCATCTTTTTTATCAATAATAAATATACATAAGCACATGACAATAATTTTTCACTTCAACTTTTGTAGGTAACGCAATATTCACTTTTGCTTAGAAGTATAATCATCTTTATTTCATCAAAAACTTTGGAGTAAATGTTTGTTTTTGAACAAATAAAAGAAAAAGATAGATGCGCTCGCGTATACGTGTATATGAAAGACAATAATATCTTTTAGACAGAATACATAAATAAACTAAATGCCTCAATCTTAAAAATGTGCATTTGAATACCTTAACTTGATTTAAATTGACACAATAAACAGCCTAATTTTAAAAATGCAACCCCCTTAAAGGTGTATAGACGATTGCAATGAAAGTTAAAAGTTAAGCCAAATTAAAATGTCTATTTTTTTATCATGCTTTTCGTAAAAATTTATTAACACACACTTGGAAGATAAAGTGCAAACTTTCCTTTCATTGTATCTTTGCTTCATTTGGTATTTCTTTTTATTTTGTTTTTGATAAGAAAACAACATTTTAATTAAGGTGCTAGTGACAGATATTTCCTGGATTTGATATAGCAATCACATTTTATTCTCTTTTAACAATTTAAATAACTAATAAATAAGAGAATAAGCTTATATAAATACTGAAGGGAAAGAGTCTTCTCCAACTATAATTACTACTTCATTTAGGAATAAACCTGCTCAGAATGCAATTAACTTTTCCATGGAGTAATAATATGTCCATTACAAATAACTCACACAAAAAATATTACTACTATACAATTCATCTACTATACAAGTTCAAATATTCAATAATTCCACTAATCGAACGACACAGCAGGAGGCAAAACTGTAATAACTCATGGAGTTGTGTATAAGATTTGGATTACCTGAGTTCAAACGCTTGATTTTGCGTATGAGTTTGATGAACGGTAAGAAAGTTTTGGCAATGCATCCACACTGTCACTTGAACTGAGGGTAGAAACATCAGCAACAAACTCATCGAGCGTCTACACAAAAATGTGAAGAATTTCAGCTTAGCACCAAAAATACTCAAGAATGGAAAAGACCAAAAAGAGGAGGATTCCAAGGCAGAATATTTGATATGTGATGCCTACAGTATGTATAAATAACTTGAATTCAAAATGTGAATAGGATTCACAGAAACGTGGTCTCTTTATATACAATAAGAGGCAGTTGGAAGGCCTGGAGTAAAATCTGGTATTCCTGGCACAATACATGCACAAGCTACATCAAAAACAATCTCAACCTACACCGACTGTTTGTACATCTTTTCTTAAGGTAAACAAGTCACTATTGCAATTTCTGTGATCCTAAACATGAGCAAAACCGATTTCTAGTTAACACAGCAACAAAGTTTAACTAACCTCGACAGCTTGTCGCAGAGCATTGCACATCTCTGAAGTCGTCCGCCTTTGAATGACAACATCATCCTGCTCTCGTAACAAATCGTCATATAAGTTCTCCCTGTGGTAACTCAATGAGTGGCAGTTCAATGATCAGAAATGGTTTATAACTTTCAGTCAGCAGTAAAAAAGGTAATTCTACAACATCCATCACTTGAGAAATTCCCGAAAAAGGGAGGGCCAGGTCGACAAGCTGTGCTAGGTTTGGCAGTTACAGCTCATGAAAGTACTGGTTGGGCCATCTATAACTAGTCAACTATCTCGAACTTCTACCATTTCTTGTTGAAAAGATTTATATCAAAATATAGTTGGAATCAAATGATGCAAAAAGCTGCACAACAACATGTGGACAAAGAAAGATTGCCCAAACTCACCAATTGGAAAAATTAAGATAAAAACCTACAGAAGCATAATCATCTCCGTGAAAGGAAATCTAACCATCTGATTAAGAAATAACACGAGTTAAGAATGAGTTGTCGGCTTCTGAGGAAGTACTCCTACTTAAAGTGAGATTATATTTTCAGATTCTCTAGCATACTGGTTACAAGTTTATAAGGATGCTGAATCTATTTACGCGGGATTTATAGGATCCGAAAACCAAATAATGTAAAATATAAACACTTGTCCCAATGAGCATACCGGTACAATTTCTCTATGAACGCGCCAAGAAGGTTTCTCTTAGCATGATTGACCTGGAGAATATCAGGAATGAGTGATAACAAGCGGCAAACACTTGCAGAGTGCTATACACACAGCACAAAGGAAAAACACACAAAATTGGCTACATAATACATGTCCAAGGAGTTAAACAGAGGGGAAAATACCAGATAATGCATGATAGCTTTTGGAACCAAATCCTGTATATTTCTCCGGACAATATTATAGTAAGATGTTATGAGTAGTTTTGTCACTATAATCTCCACTTGATACTCTGTTTCAGTCTCTCCAGGCCTCAAGACCGATGGTGGCTAAAAAGAGAGAGAGAATAAATCACAGATATATGATATTTCAAGGCCATTGTCTGTCGTTCCTCTCTTTTATGATACGTGATTGATTAGTATCCACTTACATTTTTCAATTGTATAACAGGGGGTGCCTGATCAATATCATGTACCACTGCTGCAGCATGTCTCTTAGATGAATTCCCTGCTGATGATCCACGCATTCCAAAGAGGGAAGTAACACCCCATGTCCTTGCAGTTGAGGTACCTAAAATACATTTTGTAGCAGCTTCACATGTTACTACTATGGAAGGAAAAGGTAGAAAGCACGCACTAGTGTTCAAATAGAAGATTATTTTAAGGCCAAGATCTTGGGAAAAGATCCTAGTCTCTGAATCTATTTCATATGTAAAACACAATCATTTGTACCATCAAACAGCAGTTCCCTATGTAACATATCTACTTGCACCATATCAGACCCAACATCAGTTGGAGATGGTTCTTACCATGACACTGGATGTGCGAAAATTTGATTTATTGTCTGGAGAACAAAGTGTTCTGTGTATCCCTAGACCATCTCAGGATAGAGATCTATTCTCTTTTGCTCCCAATATGTGTCAATGTTTGATTAATCACTGAGTTACTAGAGACAATTCAACTCAAAAGCTAGACAATTCACTCAGGCATGGTTGAAGTTTTATAATAATGTTGGAATAATGTAGTTTACAACATGGAAGTTAAATATCTAGAGAATCATTCTATGGCTGATTTACAATAATTAAATCAATATAAATCATAAGCACATGTTATGTATCAGTAAACGCAATCAACACTCCCTCTCAAGTTGTAGCCAACATTTCATTATTCATAGTCTTCAAGCTTGATGCAAAGGTATGAAAGCCAAGTTATTGTTGAATAAGGTCTTAGGCCTAACTCACACCCCAAAAGCTAGCTCATAGGGAGGAGGATTGCCTAAGCCTTATAAG
>JAABOM020000103.1:1375860-1397120 GCA_011800125.2 Solanum clarkiae
TTTGATGTCAGACGTACTTTCGACAGCTCGAAAACAATCTCAAAATATAAAATTTGGATTCATACAACAATATCAAATCAACATCATAATAATAATTGAATTTATAATCACATATTTATTTATAAATATTTAATAGATTGTATGTGTGTGTGTTAAATTCACGTGAAAATGTATTTAAAGTTTATTTTATTTTATTGTTTGTTCATGGAGAACGGCCAGAAATTTAACAGTTTTATAATAAGAAAAAGAAAGATATTTAAACGTGACAACATGCTAATTGAGTTTTAACTAATAATGATATTTAATTATTACTAAGAAAAGTCGAAATTTTATTTGACCTTAAAGAAGGAGACCATAGACAATTTCATGCCCATTATTATTATGGAGTATTATTTTCGTTCCAAACTATTCTGAAAAATGATTCTTGAGTCGAAAGTCTACAGAAAACAATCTTTTTGCATTATAAATGTAGAGATATAAGATATGCACAGATTCATATTTTTCAGATTCCACATGTGAGATTATATCAAATATATTGTTATTGTTGTTATTCTTATTATAGTATTGAAAACATCTCTTAACTTGATGTAAGTTATTAATTTTATCCCCGAACTATTGACAGTTTTGAGAACACTCTTCCACATGGCTAACTAAACTAAATTAGACCTCGATTTGCTACAGATTTTAAAAACACCCCTTAACTTGGTAAGAATTTAGGGGTATACTTCACTTATATTACAACATCAGTGGTGTATTTAAGTTCAGTTAATTAAGTATAAGTACAATTAGAATTAAAATTATGCTATGTTTTATTGAAGGTGTAGATTTAGTTTGTTCAAGGTATAGATTAAGCGTGTGATAAATTCGGTTTGTTGAACATAGAGATTAAGCGTGTGATAAATTTATACATTTAATTAAATAGAATATAAATATAATATTAATCTTAATTCTAGATATCCCATTTTATTCTACCAAACTTGCTATTATTTTATAATTTTTAGATTATGATCCCAAAACTATAATTTCGAGATAACTTTGTCCGTGAACAAACGATTCGTGAGGAAAATAAAGATTTTCTTGATTCTATGCTAGTGGGCTTTAAATCGTAGATGGACTAAAGAATAGGAAATAGGCCCAATTTAATGTCCATAAAAGCTGGTCCAGTCCATATTTGATTGGACAACGTTTGGGCCTAAGCGCGAGGTGGCCCATTTTATATTTCAATATACATTGAACAAGAATAAAATTCGAAAATAATCACTTTTTTGTAATTGAAAAATAGCCATTATTATCCCCGATACAATAGTAACAACAAATACGTCTTGGTTCCAAATAAATAGGGTTTATAATATGAATTTTTATTTCTTCATTTAAGTTTATATTAGATGATATACACTATGTGTGTGTATACGTACACTTAGATAAACTTAGAGGTCATTTGATTAGTCAGAGAAGTTATTCATGTATTGAATGAATTTTTTTGTTTACATATCCTAGAGTTACTCTCAAATATAATAGATGATTTAAGTTATTTACTTGTTGAGAGGTCTGATTCTATAATCCTTTGAGTTTATAGTCAAAAACACATTTGAATTATCACTTTTTATGTTAGTTTCACACCTCGGCTATTTGTTGTTCATCTTTTCTACCTGAACTATCATTGTATATGCATTAAAATGAATAATAATGAATCAATTGATAATATGAAGGTATCATTCTTCTCTTTTTTTTCTTTCTCTCTTTCGATTGTTCCCTATACTTTATTTGATATACTAGGAGCTGAGAACACCACTCTATTTAAAACAAAAGTCACATTTGTTGAGTAAGGTCTTAGGCCTAACTCACACCCCAAAAGCTAGTTCATAGGGAGGAGGATTGCCTAAGCCTTATAAGGAGTTCACTCATCCTATTAAGGACCAATGTGGGACTTTTTGTGTCTCAACACCCCCCCTCACGCCCAGTGCTTAGCATATGGTGCGTGGCCAATTGTCTCAGGGACCCAATATCGGATGAGACGGGCCCTGCTCTGATACCATGTTGAATAAGGTCTTAGGCCTAACTCACACCCCAAAAGCTAGCTCATAGGGAGGAGGATTGCCTAAGCCTTATAAGGAGTTCACCCATCCTATTAAGGACCAATGTGGGACTTTTTGTGTCTCAACAATAGACCTTACCACTACCTCACAAGGTAGAGAGGTTGTTTCTTGGGTACCCTCGTCTCAAAAACCCATAAGCAGAATAAACTAGATATGGAAAAAAAGAGAAAGGAAAAGAAAAGGAAACAGAAAGAACGACTAACAACGAAAAGGGATGACAACACAAGATATACAACACGACTAATCCTACTACCCTACTATACCCTAAGGCCAGACATCCACCTAACCCTACTAACCTATTAGCCTGCTACTCTGATTTGCGACCTTCACTCCTTTCTATCTAAGGTCATGTCCTCAGTAAGATCAAGTTTCGCCATATCTTATTTGATCACCTCCCCCCAATACTTCTTCGGTCTACCTCTACTCCTCCGTGTAACTACCAAATCTAACCTCTCGCACATCCTAACAAGAGCATCGATACTCTTCTGCACATGCCCAAACCATCGCAGTCTCGCTTCCCTCATCTTTTTTATTAAGATAATAATTTATTAATGGTGGGGAAGCCCCCGTATAAAAGCTATATGTCAAAAACTAGAGAACCTACAGCAAACCATGGTTCTCTCAAACGAAACTCAATCATTTATAGGATGCACCAAAAAAACACTAGAAACAAGAGATTTCTTCGGAACTTTACAAATCATGGTCAACCCCTTCAAACACTATCCTACTTCTCTCCTTCCATATAACCCACATAATGGCTAATGGGACAACTTTCCATGCTCTCGAACTTTCTTTGCCTTCCTGAAGGCCCAATTTTGCCTTTGAAGGCTTATTTTCAACCTTACCAAACAAAATACAAAATTTTGCAAAAAAGATAGAAGAATTAACTTGAATAGCCGCACTTAAACTAAAAAAAGCACGTGGATATAATATATGTATCCCATATATAATATGCATATAACCCATGTATAATGAATGAAAAATTTATGTATATTGGCTAGGAAAAGCAAATAGATAAGAAAGAAGAAGGATCTATGATTTCTGCTTTCATTTTCCCAATCCTGAACTTCAAAACCTGGTTTTCAATTATCAACTTCTATTTAATTATAAAGTCAACCCAAGATGTCACAGTGGGGTTGCAAGGCTTGGAAATTACATTTGAGTGTATATGCAAGCACAAACCCCAAAAGCTGCAATATAGCAACTGTACCAGAAGTTCAAAACCTTAGGTAATAATTAAAGTTTCAGTAGGTTTCGTGAACCTAATAGGATGTCTCAAATACTGCCAAAATTTGATAATGATCCACTCAACCAGGAGAACGGCAATAGTAGCCAAAAAAAGTAATTCGAACAATCCGATCCTCTGTGAACCAAGAAGCCACATCAGACTGTCGAAGCAGTTAGGCGACTAAATATATTCTATTAATGAAACAATAAGAAGTGCTTCAAAATGAATCACCACTGAATAAAACATCCAGATTTAACTTACTTCTCCACATTGTTGATTCAAGCCTCCCTCCCCCCTCCCCAACACGTGTACCAAAAGAAAACTCAAACCAGCCTCTTTTCAATGTTTTGCTCTCTTCTATTCATCTTGCATTATCAGCAACAAAGAAGAGTAGATGAAAAAAGAGGGAGATCAGGCGTGGGAAGAACTTCAAGAGGATGGCAGTTTAATAAGTTTGAAGGATCTTACCGGCTGATGCCACTTTATCATTGTCAGATTGAGGTCGTCCCACCTTAAACAGTGAAATGCACTAAATCAGCAAGGATTTTATAAACTATTAATAACAAAATGATGCATGCAATCTTATAAGCAATAGCTTTTTTCTTTTTTGTTATAAGTAGAATTTGAATATGTAAAGTTTCAAGGGGAGTATGAGCATTTACTCTCAAACAGCCCTCTTATCAATAACAGAAACAGACACACTGTGCAAGTAATTTGGAACAGTTTCTTGATGTTGACTGATATATTGATTTACACCCAACATGCACCATGCACAAAGAGAGCGGAAATCTCCAAGAGGCATATGCAAGAAATGGGTAGCATCAGACAAATAAGTTTTGTTAAAGCTAGTTTTTGGTGTTGTATAGAACTATTTCATAGAGATCAAACACAAGCAAGCAAGAAACATAGAGCAATCAAACATGAGTTATCTTATTGGTTCAAAACATAAGTTCTTTTGTCACTTGAGTGTGGAGCACATAGAAAGACAGCCACATCCCACATTTTATAATATAGAGTAGGGAGAAAAGTTCTATAGCCTCAAAAAAATTTCACTTTGAACACAATCAAATATCTAATGTGACCCTGCAAAGATACCAAAATCAGGAATCTGAGGCTTCACTTCATCCCGATCCAACTAGACTCACGACTGGATCTTATAGTTCAACGATTCCTACATGAATCTTACAATACAGTACAGAATCTCACACAGGATATGATGAGTTAAACGAGTTGTGCAACTCCTTTTTTTCACTCTTTTCCTTTCTTCTTCGCTTTCCTTTGCTCCTGGGTATACACCTTGAGAGCAAGACCTTACTTTTTATTGCTTTTTGCTGGTAACCTGCACCATCATTGATGTACTTGCTCCTCTGTGCTGGCTTCTCACACCGGCCAACAATTGCTGAAATTCCATTCCACATTCTTCCATCGTTTCTGAGATATTCCTTAGTTTAGAAACTCTGAGATTCCATAACATTGGTCGAGGGGGGAGGTTATTTTTTCACTGTCCTTTTTTCAAGTATGGTTGGTGGTCACCTCATTCTAAGACAATGTTACAACGTTGATGGGAAAGAGAGAAAGAGATGGATGTGGAAAAGGTGATTGGGATAAAATTTGGTTAGAAGACATAATAGCCCCTCTTATTGATTAACCACTGATGCACTATTAAAGGCATTTAAGGAAAATAAGAAATAAGGACAGGGAAAACCTAATATAGCCTTGTATCCCCATCTTATCACAGAATAGGAATATCAGATAAAGACTCCAAATTTTAGTAACCGCACTGGAATTTGGAAGTAGTTGTATTTACAAAGACCAGGAAACACATTTTGCCTGCTAAACAATTCTGGACAATCACAATGCAATATGACTTTACAGAGAATCGAACAGACTCATTTACCAAAAAGTAAAATAAATCAAAACCAACTTTGATCCTTTCCAAAATTCTCTACAAGGTTCACAAATTTTCAGTAGTACAATCTATCCTCTAACTGAAATTTTAGGGAAAAAGAAAAATGAGGAGAAGAAAAATGTCTACAGATTATACATCCAGCAAAAAAAAAGGGGGGAAAATACCAACACAACAAGCTCCGAATATGTTGGAGATCTCTTAGATTTGCATTGAGTTTAGTATTTTGTAGGCTGCAAGACTACCGTAATACAGATGAAGATTACCCCACAAAAAACCTCAAAAGCAGACCAGCAGTACCTGGCTAGGTAAACCACCATTCAGAAATTTGGCGACAGTTGCTACGGAGCTGTGGCCTGTTTTTGATGCTGGAACCTTATCAGCATCATTTCCCTCCTAAATTGTCACAAGACACATGCAGCAATTAACGTTAGAACCTAATGACCTGGGTATAGAAAAACAACTGGGTCAGTGAGCAGTACTTACATAATTCTGTGTTTTATATTTGTGAAACACGAAGAAAAGAGAGAAACCTTACTCAAGAAACGAAAAGAGAGGAACCTTGCTATGGAATTAAGAGCATACAAAGTGCTTCATAGTCTATTGGTTACTTAAAAACTGTAAGCTCCCTCACCACTGAGAATCCCAAGGAATAATCTACACTATAACTATAGATTTATTTTTTTTTGAGAAGATACAACTATGGATATTCTACACCACATTTGACTAGACTACTACTCAACTAGAATTTGTGTACACACATCAGAACACTCACAAGTTGGACCAGTTTTTGTTAAGCAACTACTGGAGATAATCTGGGTCTAAGCTGCTCGGAGTCAAGTGCTGGTGTCCAATACGGGTGCACATCTAAAGGACAGATCCTCTATGATCTAAATTTTAAGATACGAGAATACGGATCCACATATGGATACGGGTGCACAATTCGTTTAAAGATAATCTATATATCTAAAATAGAGTTATAAAACCTAAATTATGAGAATATGTGGAAAACTTGACGAGTAAATATTGATCAAGAGGAGAATCCTGGAAAGAGATAAAAGGAAAGGGAGCGGCAATAAATTTTATATAAAGAATTCCATTTTTTTCAATTTCACCTGAGTTCTTTCTTAAGTATAAAATCATTGAATCTATCCGGAATTTCTCTCTCAAATTTGGTCAAAGTATCCAAATCGGTTGACTAGATCAGGTATGGATCCCGCACCCACACCCATGTCATGTCGACACGGGCGCGGCACTGAAAGTGAAGAGTCCGAACAATTATGTCTCGGTTGTATGTTCCCATAAAGAAAATGACAATGATCTCAAAACATTTGGTCCTCTCATGCAATACCAACTCCAATGAAATATTGATCGCAACTTGATTTTATATTCCTCTGTATTAATCTTTCTGAATTTTGACTCATACAACTAATTCAACCACATAAGCTCGCCTGTATCCAAAGGCATAGATCTATTCAAGTTTAGCACTGGATTTGGAAACTGGAAATTATATGTTCCTTTGTACTTTATTCAAGCGATCAGGTTTCCACCAGTATACATGATACATACGTGGACCATCACTTCTAGATATATTTCAGTACGTGACCAGATAACTTTTACCTTAAGTATTTTCTCAACTTTGGTATAGAAGTCCAACACTCGAAATATTGTTTATATATAAAAAGATTCAGACCACTGATCCTAATGACCGTCACAAGGATCCAGTAAAAATTAACTACACTAATAGCAATAGAAATATTCAGACGTATAACGTTAGGATCACCATATCCTAGACATAGCTTGATGTTAGGATGCATTAAGTTAGTATTTGGTCGACAGTGAGCATGTCAGTTCATTCATGATATGTATAGTGTATTTCCTTTGTGAGAAGCTAATCAGAGCTGGACTGAATGACATATATGCCCAAAAAGTTCTCGCTTTTTGAGTCTGGAACTGAGTAAAGAGGTGTCATTTTAGTACCTCAATTTCGTCCTGGTCATCTCCAGTAATAAAACTATCATCCACAGAGACAGCAAGGACTAGACCCTTCCTTAGAGAGAATTAATTAAAAAAAATTGAATGGTCTGACTAGCTAATTCGAACTGCAGAACTACAAAACTGATGCATCTATACCGAACTTGTGAAGATTTGTTAAAATCCTGAAAGAGACTACAAAGTCAACTAAATCTTCCTTCGAGCTACAAAATTAGATGGTTTCCCCATATAGACATTCCTTGAGTTCACCGGGCAAAAAAAGGGGGGGATTTTGGATATCAAGCTTGTTGAGAATATAATTAAGTAAATAAAAGTGTGCTCTCTCAAATTGTCACACACGCCAACATGATGCAGAAGTCATACACCCCCATGTGAGGGCATGTTGAGAGTATAATAAAGTAAATGAAGATGTGTTTTCTCTAACACTTAAGCTTTTAGATGAGATGGTCGCACTATCACATATACAATGTGTAGACGGAGTAACTATGCATCTGTGAGACAATCATATACACAACAACCAAATTATATGTTGGTAATGTTATGTACGTACACATTGTGCATACTGTGCAAGCTAGATTGACGTTATGGACTGTATATATATCATGACACATGCATAATTTGGATAATCATGACATTGTTTATATAGTTATATATGTGATGTGCAACATGCATGGTTTGAATATTTATTCATATTGGATATGAGGGCCTCTGTTGACAGCTGACAAGCATAATGTGATTCACTTTTCTCATTATGGCTACAAGCGAGGTATGCTTCACTTCTCTAAATAGGATATTGAGCACGTGATATCATGTCTCAAGCTATGATTATGAGCATGGTGTGATTCATGACGAGGGTGCAAGTGGAACGGATCCTCCCTCATGAGTCACTTGTTGTAGTGAACCCACAGTTGTGCACATGCAGGATATTAGGCATGTTGGTTGACGTTACTAATACTGGTGCATTTTATATGTTTTACCCTTGTTAATGGACTTCGGCCCGAACTCAATCCCAAAAGTTATCTCAAGAGGTGAGATTACCCAAAACCATATAAATAGATCAATTTCTCCTCATTCCACCGATATGGACTCAACACACACATACGCATGCGCCTACAGTTGGACATCTGAAGTGCAGGCAATTTGATATCGGGACCCAACATCGGTGACTGTGATGTGTGTTATTTGCAGACATCATAGTATTAATCGACGAGACATGCGACGAAGTTAACGATAGACTAGAGATTTGGAGACAGACCTAGATTCTAAAGGCTTTCAGCTGGGCAGGACAGCAATAGTGCATAGAGTGCAAGTTCATTGTCGCATCACAAGAGAGGGATGGAGAAGTGAGGATTGATACAAAAGTTATATCCGGACATTGATGTGTCAACTAATTTAGTGCTAATGCGGCATTGATGGGATAAATTGTGGCACCTGACCTGACACAAAGAGTGGCATTCCTTTAGGTTGGCGCATAGGGTGTTTCTTTCTGCCTTTTGATGATTGCGTTATATATGTGAAGAAGAAGACCCTGATTTGATGAGTTAACTTATTTGGCAACCCAATCGGCACTGATATCAACGTAGCAATGCACTAAATGAACTTCACCAGAAAACATGTTTAGTGATTATGGTGTGGTGACGATGACCTATACTTGTTCTAATACCATGTGACCAAGATACAAGAGAAAATTTCTTATTAACTTGTTATATAATGAGACTTCATAAATATAAGTGTTAGCCATGGTTGCATACCATCAATTGCATTTCCTGATTATTGAGAACTCTATAGAATATACACACAAGTATATATACTATTTAAGTTCTCATGCGCAAGTACATTGAATTAATACATGAAACAGAATCAGAGTTGGTGGTACCTGCATAGCCCTCAATTCGTTTTGTGCCGTATCAACCGCCTTTGTCCCACCAATAAAATCGGGATGTGAGGAATTTATATAATCCATCTAAAATAAATTAAAGGGTTTGTTGATCAGAAATAGGAAGCTAATCCTTTGACTCCTATAATAGGCACGGAATGTATAAATCAAACATTGAAGTACAAAAATCCAGGAGATAATTGACAGGACAGCTAATTTGACTTTTTACTTCTCAATAGAAGTCCCAGGTAGACTACAAAAAAAAAGGAGAATAAATAATCCTAAAATACAAAATACATTTAGGACATCAGTTTTTGGCAAATTCATAAAAATGAGATACCATGTAAAAAAACCTATCAATTGATAAAAACTGAATCTTCTTATGATATCAATGCAAAATCTTGAAACATTACTCAAGTGGCAATCAAAATATTGACCTAATTAACTTACTCATATCTGCGCAATTTCTAGATGAATTATAAAACCAACAATGTCATATTGATGGAAGTGAATGTTAGGCTGTCAAAGCACAACATATCCACACGAGGTCCAAAGGATGCGGATGTTAAGATGAACTTGTAATTCAACAAGACAAGTTGAAAGATAACCACATTCACCAGAAGGTGCAAGTAGTTCAAAGTGAGGATAAAATGAGAGGTGGTCACTTGAGATTGTTAGGTCAAGATCCTACGATGCGAAGGTCGGCAGGTGTGAAACCATTGTATGTTAATGCATGAAAAGGAAATGAGATAGAACTAAAATCATCTGAAAGGAGGGTCTGAGAATACCTACGATCTCTTGGAATCATGCAAGACTTGGCACTAGATAGGGCATAGTGGAAGAAATAAAATTTATAGGCGATACCAATTAATTAGGAATGTGTATGTTACTTTGATTTGTTGTATTGAGCCGAGAGTCCTCCGGTAACAACTTGGAGGTAGTCGTAATCTGGGTCCACTCTACCTGCCCCCGGACCCCACTTGCGGGAGTTCACTGGGATTGTTGTTTCTGTTGTTGCTATGTATGTTAGCACGTTTACTTGGGTCTTACATTTTGTAGGAGTCTATAAGCCGACCCCGACTTGTTCATACAGCCGACCCCGACTTGTTCTGGATTGTGGTATGGCTGCTTTCATATATCTCTAGAATTGTTGTCTTAAAGAGTTTACCCTACCCATCTAAGAGAAGAGAACATAGATGTATGAGTACCTACACTATTTATGACCTGAAGAATGTTAGTTTAAATACACTAGTTCAAGCAGAATGATCAAACAAATATGCAATCAGAGATCAGATACCTCCATATGAATAAGTTCTTTTATCATTCTTTCAGCGGGTTTTACATCATCTCGTAGAAACCTTGCAGTGACATCCTCTAGTCGCCTTCTTAACTCTGAGAAGCGCCGCATTTCAACTGTTTCACAAGCACGACTAATCTGCAAGAATATTTAGAAGTATGTCTAACTGAATATCCATTGTGCCACAAGGATCTCGTTTGTGCGTGTTCATAACCTAAATATTTAAACTGTAAAAAGCCATAATGGTCAAAATACCCCTTTATCACCTTTACAAGCTCATCATAGACGAAGCGCAAGCACTGGAGGCTAGGATCAAGCAGCCTAGATATTTGTCGTCTAACCAAAACTTCAAATGGGACCTAAAATACTTGTACCGTTATTACCATTCCAACGATTTCTAGAATAGAAAGAATTATAGATGCTCTGCTTGATGCGGCATGTACCTCTGGCACAAATAGTGCATTTCTTGGACCAGTTGCATTATGGATAGCTATTCTTATGTCTTCGTCACTTAGATCTTCACAAGGATCAACTTCCTACAGTAACACAAAAGGCAACATAACTTACTGATGTAACATTAAAAGCTTACTGCTACTGCTATAAGAAATCAGTAACATTATTAAGTATATAAACTCCTGTGAATATATTAAGCAAGAAATATCAAAACAACATTGGACTTAGTGGGTTTTCGGGTTGGCTTATTTTTAGTGCCTTTTGGCTTTTAAGCACTTTTTTAATCTTGGAAGTGTTGGAGTAACTGGTAAAGTTATTGCCATGTGACCAGGAGGTCACGGGTTCAAGCCTTTGGCAGAAATGCAAGGGAAGGTTGCATATAATAGACCCTTGTGGTCAGGCCCTTCCCCGGACCCTGCACATAGCGGGAGTTTCAGTGCACCGGGCTTGTCCTTTTGATAACACAAAAAGTGCTTTTAAGCTTTTTTTTCAAAGCTGAAAAAGTACCCAAAAGAAAATGCTAAAAGCCAAAAAAATGGGGGTTCCCAACTTATGGCTTTTGGCTTTTAACTTTTAAGCCCTGAAGAAAGCTAACTCATACATCCCCTTAACCCCTCAGTAGAGAAGTTGGTCCATGAAAGATAAGAAGCAGCAAGAAACTAATTGAGGAATAAAATTTGGACCTCCAAGCTCTTTACAAATATTGACTGGAATATGTGGTGAATCCGTGCTCCCCCTGACAATTCTTTAGTTGTCATTGCTTGATTTTTACCATCCACCTCTGCAGAAAATGCTGTTTATCACCAACAAATGCAAGAATGTTAGAAGCAACAAAATTCTACGCTGTCTATCTTAACTTGATTTACCTACTTTGACTAGCAAAATGTTCCAAGACAACAACATTAAATGTCTAACTCGTTTTTTAGAATGTTAAAGCGATTGTGGGAAGACCTGACGAGACTGTAAAGATGTTTATCAAATTTTAAAAAATGAAAAGAATACTCTGTTATTTTCACCTTTTAACATTGCAATTTTTACCACTTCAAGGAAAAGATCGATCTTTTCGGACAGTCGGAGAGTAGGCCAACCAAAATGAAACAAAAGGAGTCGAATGAATTAACATTGCTGCAGATTAATAATTGCCCCTAGTTTCACCCCAGCAATCTGGGAAAGAGATATGCACATCTCAAGTTAAATCTATGTTATTGTATCTGAATAAGAAGCCTTAATTTTCACATACAAAGTCAATCTGGTACATACATATTAGACTCCCGCACAGTATGAGCAACAGCGACAAGACAATGTTGAAGACATAATGAAGGTGAAAAGGGCCTGATAAACCCCTCAACTTTGTATACAGAGCTCATAGATCCTTCAACTAAAAAGTGGCTCACATATATCCTCGGCGTCCGACAAATAAGGCATATTTGTCCTTTCCGTTAACAGATTCATATTTACTAAAGTAAAATATTCATAAACTGTCACATGACTATTAAAAATAACTCCCACCCATTTATTTTACCCCTCCTGACCCGACCCAACTGGAAAAAAAACTCAAATCCCCTTTTTCTCTAATCTCTACTACTGAAAAGAAAATTCAGAAGCTGAAAAAATAACAAAGACACTTTAAATTCATTCATCTTCCCTTGATTCTCACTGCCTCTCAGCAAAAAGAAGAGAACATCATTCAGTCTACTTGATAACTTCTGTATTCCTCTGTCTTAGCAGTTTCTCCTATATGAGTGTGAATTCTATGTTGTCTTTGTCCTCCAGATCATCTTCCCGTGATTCTTACTGCCTTTTAGCCAAAAAAGGAGAACATAGTTTGTTCAATTGATATCCTCTGCATTCCTCTGTCTTAGCATGTTTTCTAATATATGAGTGAGTTCTCTGTTGTCTAAGTTCTCCAGATTTTCTTTGCATATGGACAAAGTTTGAATCTTTACAGCAACAGAGATCTTTTTTTTTTCATTTTCTTGTTTTAAATTGCAATTAGGGGTTATGGGTTTTTGTTGAAGATGGCATTTTCAAAAAAGAAAAAAAAAAAAAAAGCAAGCACCAATTGGAAGGGAGTAAAGGAAAAAACAAGTGTGTAATTGCTGGAATTGTGATTCTAGCTCCTTTGAGACCAATTTCCACTACGCCAAGAGAGGAATCTGAAGATAGAAGAATGTTTAACAACCCATGACGAGAGGTTCAAATATACAGGGAAAGACTTCCCTGCCCGCCAGCACCGATGAAACACCAGCCAACGAGGGAGTAGTTTTTTTTCTTAGGTGGGTCAGGTCTAAAGGGGTAAAAGAACGGGTGAAAGTTATTTTAAAAAGTCATATCGCAATTTTTAAATTTAAATTTAAAAAAAAAAACTAGATATTTTTTACTTCACTAAAAGGGAAAATACACTCTATCTGTTGGACGGCAGGGATATATATGAGCCACTTTTCTTCATTAAAAAAATATGTGAGCCACTTTCTTTTTGGACAAAGGTAACAAGTATGCGAGCCACTTTTTTAAGGAGGTGGAAATTAGCTCTAAAAATCGCAAAGTTAAGAGGCAAATGAGACCCTTCTTCCTCAAGTAAAGAAAAGAATTCTTTAATACACATTCATTATGGTATCAGAGCTAGACCCGTTCAAATTCTTGGTTTACCAATGTTTAATCCCCATGTTATTTTTTTCATGCTCCAAATATCCTGTCTTGGGCATGTAGGGGATCTTTTTTGGATATTCCTTACCTCATAAGCTACCTTTTGAGGTTGAGTTACATCCAAGATTCATTTCTTATCACAGTATCACAGCAACCGGAGGTCCCATGTTCCAATCTCACCGTCACCCATTATTAAAAAGGATTTTCATGTGTTTGGCTCTAAACCAAGCTCGCAGGTGAGAGGACATGTTGAAGACATAATTAAGTAACTAAAAATATGTTCTATAACGAATTTTAGATGAGATGGTCACATATTTCAACAGACCATATTGCGGCCACACATTTAAAGTACAAACAATGTAAGCATCCTAGTAACTCAATAAGTATGACAGCCTTTCCTCAGGTTCGTGGAGCCGGGTTTCCCGTTTACCCACAAAAGAGGAGCAGCCCCCACCAGGCAGGCGGGCTAAAGAGAAGTTCCTGAAAGACATAACTAGCAAACTACAATAAGAAGAAACCTGGATACTTCTCACCTTCGGAGTATTTTGTCAGAATATTCAACAGCATCACCCCCCTTTCTTCCTGTGTCATGGATGCAACAAGATAATCAAGGGTATAAAGTCAGAGTCAGTCCCATAGTTGTCTCTAATAGTGAAATACATTGCTCCATCCATATTTTGGCATCAAGATTCAAATTAAATAATATTCATTTATCTATGATACTATCTGATTAAGCATCTCTTTAATCATTCTTTCTATGCTTGACATTGTAATTCATAAAGAACCACTTTCCACACAACGGGTTTAAAATAACATCATAGCAGATAGTTTTTACTTTTGATTCCAAAGCCTCTCCATAAGCAGATAACTCTTTTTCAACAGCAACCAAATGAGAAGTTAGTTCGGTCTTCAAAGTGGGGAGAACATTTCGAATGTGCTGCTCCAGAATCTGAAACAAACCAAAAGTACCTTCAGCTTAATGTTATTATCCCATACTTTTCAAAACTTAAAACACAGATTTATATCACAGGAAGATAAGTTAATGATCTCCTTCTGGATTTATCATCAAACAGGATATTTCATGTCTGATTTCTTTATTCCAACTTTCTAAGCATTAGGGTAAACCAAGCTACCATTTTACCATTGCATCAATCTACAGAAAGGCGCAAAAGATATTGTTAACATGAATGCAATAAGCAAAAAATGAAGGATAAACATGAATTCCATAATTCCTGTAAGGTTAATCACAGTCCAGAAAGGAGAGTGCCTTCGGAGGACAATTGAATCAACTCCAACTACATCTGCCAATTTGGCCACAAAATTACAGCGATGCATCTAAAAATGCCTTTTAGGCATTGAACAACTTCTCGGGGAACACAAAAGACTTATCTACTGTATGAAAATTAACATAATTTAGAACCGTTGATATGAAAATGTGACAAGTGTCTCCATTCTTTCTCCATCAGTATTTGCTTTAACCTGATTTAGCTTCTTTGCCAACTGCGGGATTCCACATCGATCAGATAAACCATGGTATACCTTCAAACAAATGCCAATTACCATGTAACAAATGTAAAGAATTATAAAAAAAATAAACAAAGAGATGAAAAATAGTAGAGATGTACATGATAGTCACGGAAGAACTTCTCCTCATAAGCAAGTGCTTCTCTGATAGGACGATTGTTGTTAATATCCTGCAAAGCACCCTATTATCGTACTTGGATTTATGTGAATCATAAACACCATGTAAGTAACTGATGTATTGGGAGTAAGTGTGAAAATAAAAAGGATAAAACCTCTCATTGACTAGATCAAGTAACAGCGTACAAGTAGGTTAAGAGCAATATGGTAGATAACCAATCTCTAAGTTAACAAGATAGAAAAATAATTTATAACTAAACAAAGAATATCTTAAGGTATCCTTTAGAATATTTTATTAGATTTTCTTCTTCAACTACATAAGATCTAGAAACTTATGAATCTAGACATACATTCTCGTGATATTCTACCATATCCCCTCAAATGCAAAGTGGGGAAACCAACTTGAGTTTGTTTATGTGTTGCCTGCCAGTTCTAAAAGATCACCTATATCCCCCAAAAAAGTCTGTCTACACCAAAAATAAACTGTAATCTCTCTAACAGCTTTAACTTTAAGATGAGATGGTTACGCACTTCTACAATGTAATATACAAAATCTTAAAGGGGATCCTTCGCCTCTTGATACATGTAATCAACAAAATTTTTTAATTGCTTTCGATGCTATGAAGTGAGATAGATGATGTAAGTTAGAGTATCCTTATACTACGGTGGTCCAGAAAACTGATGGGGCTTTAGTAGAACCAGCAAATGGTTGAAAACAGATCTAGGATATATACCTCTTGACAGCGGTTAACAACACCGATATAACCTAAACGAAGTGGAATAACTTTTCCAAGCAGAAAGTTTCTCGCATCGGTACCCTTATCCATTATATCCAGCTGCAGCCAAAATACAATAGTAAGATCATACTGCTTTTTGGTGATTTCACAAAGATGCTGATGAAGACATAGCTGCACAAATTTCCTTTTTCAGGACATAGTTTTCTTTTGGAAAGTGATCATAGTTTTCTTTTGGAAAGTGAAGAAGATGCTCATTAACCTCCACTGTCGATTTGAAAACTAACCTTAGTTATTACACCAATTGTACGTGTACCTGCCAATAGTTTATCAAGTCAAGGCATTGGACGTGAAAGATCAAACAAATCTCATAAATCAGACAAAAACATATTTGTCTGCGTGTATGCACGGAAAATGACTTAAGTACTAAAGCAATAAGTTTGAACTAATGCAGACAGCTACAGCAGAGACTACCAGTTGGATCCACCGCTTTGGCCAATTGTAGTGCATCAGAATTAGCCAAATCCACATTTGCAGGAGAAACCGCCAATATGATTGAAGTTTCTTCTTTTATATAGGACATTATCATATTTCTGATCTTTGCTTCAATATCACTAGGTTGGTCACCCACAGGAACTTTAGTAATTCCAGGTAGGTCAACAAGAGTTATATTGAGAACATTGGGAGAATAGATTTTTAACCGAATTTGTTTATCTGAAACACCCTTGTTAACTCCCACTTCTTTTTCTGTTTCAGCCTGCAGTAACAAATCAGTACATTCACATAAAAGGCATGAAAAGGATGTAAGTCCCAGTATATTGACAAGCTGAAATTTAAAGAAAAAGAAGATATCTTCAATCTAGTTTTTAGACAGAAAACAAGAAGTTGATAAATATCGGTAAATGAGATGAACATCCCACTTCCAGGCATGAAGCTGTATCTCCATGAGCATGCAAGAACTTCTGAACATTTTTTGCACTACAAAATCTCACAGTAACAGACAATTCCAGTTTCATTGGTGTCCCAACAAGTTTAATCTAGCCACAAATATGGTTATCATATAAAATAACTCTCTTTAACTTCTCCACAAATTATCTTCTCTCTTTTCTTCCATTTCCATTCAATCTATTCCTGCTAATTGTTTTGCTCCACTTGTCATTAGTTTCACTATTTTGAGAAGCTCTTAGTAAACATTCACCTCATAACTCCACTGAGACTATCTAGAATCAAACTTCAAAAAGAATGATATGAACACACAAAGTTAAAATACAAGAGCTGAAATAGAGGAGTGCTATGGGAGTTCAACGATAGAAAGACACCTAAAAATAATGAAAGGCAAGATTTATAAAAATGTTTTAGACTAGCAATATTATATGGAAATCAATGCTGGGCCACTCAACCCCAACATATTCAGAAGATAAATGTAAATGAAATGTGGATGTTTCATATGGATGTGTAGTCACATAAGATTTGAAAATATCATAAATGATCACGTTACAGGTCATACCAAATGGCTAGTATATGTCATATTTGAACCAGAACTTGAATAGGAAAACAAGATGATACACCCGCAAGGAAACCCACCTCAAAACCAGTGAGTTGCCTTAAACCGATATCCATATCCACCAGTCAATGGGTTTGACATTATAATAATTGGAATTTGGAAGTGCCAAATGAGGATGAGGTAAAGCTGAAATCACATGGAAGAAATTGTTTGAAAGGGTCTACAATCTCTTCAAATAATGCAGACTTAGCTAAAAATAGAATACATTTAAAGCAACGTATTTTTTCAATGACAGAAATTTGCCTAGGCCAACCTTTAGAACCAACGTCTTTGAAACTCAGATAATGGACTCGCACCTCTACCCTTCTCCACCTGAATACCAACCTTAGTTCGCATACTTATAGCTTGAACCTGTGACCTAAGCACAAGTCTCAACCTTTGCCACTTGAACTAAACCATGGAGGCAAAACAACAGATCTATATAGGCAATACTAACTAGTCAGGATTAAGGCTTTGTTATATCACTTACATACGATCCAATGTTTATCGAGAATCTTTTTAATCTGCTTAGAGACATGAACCCTAGTGTAGGAATAAGCTTGAGATTCAAATAATCTCTTGATATTCAAAACCCCTTAAATGTTCTAAAAGACGAGTTAGTAATAAAGCAGAATTGATATAGAGACTTGTATAGCTAACCAAATTATTTTGAGATTGATGCATAGTTGATTGAAGATTCTTCCTGCAGCCTGGTCTTCCCATCAATATCCAGGGATGGCGGGTCTTCCATATAGAATGATGGATGAATATCCACGGATATGCATGTGGGAACAACATGAATAGCCTCTCTTTTCGGTGTGGGAGTAACATTGCATTTTATGTGATAGCCCGCATGGTTTTATTGTCGGTTAAGGTTGATATCCCACAAATGAGCATGTTTCTTATTGTTTATGCTCTTCCAAGTTTCCATTATGATTCTTTAAATTGCATTGACCTTGCTCATGTTTTACTATCATGCTTTAAACGAAATGCTTATCACGATTTCTAATTTGGTCAATTGTGCGTCATGGCATATGGTATATAGCATTGTTCATATCCTTAGTACTTTTCATGTACTAATACATACTTTTTCCTGTATTGTATTATAGTGTAGGGTCCAAAGATCATTCATACCCCTCTAGTGACTAGTTGAGTGGGAAGAGTTCCATTGTTGGTGAAAATCCTCATGCTCCGAGGACACGATATTTGAGATTCTTCTTATGTTCTCTTACATTGTTACTTCTCTCACGTTAGGGTGAGTTAGGGATGTCCTATTCCCCCATCTAAGACTAGTAGAGGCATATTAGACATTCATAAGATGTAGTTCCATTTAATAGGGCGTTGACCTTTGTCTTCCTTTTCCTAGACTTCCATTGTGGAGACTTTGTTAATGTCTTTACTTACTTATGTATGTAGTCTACGAAGAGGTTTGGTTGGAGTCCCTCGGGATTCTAATTGTTGTGTCATGTCTAGGACCTAACTTGGGTCGTGACAATTATTATGCCTCCAACCAAATTGAGGTCGACTATATGAATCATACTGACCATGTAACAACATTTAAGTTCATCTACACACATTATCCTCATATTGTTCAACAAAATGATGACATTCCTTTGCTTATTCTAAGCATGGAAAGCTCAAGCTATGTTACATGTCTTTCTTTCAGCGTTCACACAAACTAGTTCTTAGCATGAAACTATTCGATGATAGTCGCATATATGGCATGGAGACAGATCCACCCTAAAACTAAGTAATTTTAACCTTTTAAAAAAGAAAATGGATTCTTGAACCCCTTTCACACTCATGTCATGTCAAGGTACTGCAATAGAAAGTCAATACTCTATAATATCTGGTAATATTAAATCATTGAGCTCAAAGAGAAACCAAACCAATCATGCTGGTTCCACCGCATCTTATTTTACTTAGTTGCTTCTCTTTCCTTTTTAATATGGACTTATTGTTCTCTTACAGTTATCAATCATATATCTCATTGTCATTATTATCAAATATACTTTAAAGTCTAGTCTCAGAATATTGATTATTGGCTGTACTTTGTAGATAACTATATTTCTGTGTAGCTTGTGTCTGAAAAATTCTCCATATTACTCAAAGTATTTTTATTTTACCTTATCAAAAGAAGTACAAAAGGAAACATTACATGTTTTCCCAAGGGACAACTTGATGATTCAGTCCTAAACTATGAACAACAACAACACACCCAGTGTGTAATCGTACAAATAGTGTCTAGGAAGCTAGAGTATGCGAGACCTTAGCCCTACCTTGGGAGGTAGACGTCTGTTTCCAAAAGACCCTCAACTAAACACAAAAAGTCAAAGCAGGTCTACAGAAAAGGAATTAACATGAGTGAAAAGTAATGGCAAATACTATTGAGATTATATCAAAGCATTCTCAATAAATAAATGTAATAATGACAAAATAATATGATAAATTGAAGGGCAAGTAAACAACATGTTATAGCATACATAAGATTAATACAACGACCACTAGTATGAAAAGATAAGCTAGACAACGTTCTACTATCTCTTTAACTATGAAGGAAGAAAGAAAAAAGCAAAAAAGAAATATTAAATACCAATTATCTATAGAAAAAAGAGTACAGGTCAGGAGAAAAACTGCATATCCAAGAGGATTATATTTCTAATTACTTCAAATGCAGCATGTGAAAAAAGCAAAGAAACAGAACATAAAAGCTGCAAAGAAAACAAAGGCAAACAAGCTCATCACGAGTCACTACCAAAAAAAAAATAGCCTGGCAACTCCGACTGCCCAGCTTACTCATAGGTATTTCCAGTGGCCTGGTGGTCCCTGAAGTGGGCTGAGCACAACAAGGTCTCACATTCAATTTCCAGACAAAATACTACCTGATTTCTTCCCAGCTCTAGTGGACATTGTTAACTAAATAGGTACACTGCGAAATTAATTTATTTATTTATTAAAAAGAAAAAAAGAGGCTGACCAGAATTTCCCGGCGAATGGCGGAGAAATCGTAGAATCGTTTGTCAGGAAGGTGACCAAACTCTCCCCATTCAAGAGAATCATTACCAATTCCATCAGAACGCTTCACAAGCTGAAGAACTAGAGGTCGTCGTGTACAAATATCACTTCCACGGGGAAGAAAATCACGGCCAACTAAAGCTTCAAGTACACTGGATTTCCCGCTACTCTGACTACCAATCACCGCCACTTGCGGCAGCCGTAGACCGGTAAGACGACCTTCGATGTCACCGAGCGGTGCGAAGATATCCTGAAGCCTATTGATAATTGGAATGACAGATGAACCAATGAAGATTGAAGGATTTGCAGATGGCGAAACGTCGTCGTTTGAGTTTGAGTTTGATTTCTTCCCCATCATTTTTGAGGAATTTTGGAGAGTGTAGAGAAGTGGACAGAGAGCGTTGAAGAATCTTACGAAGGAAGAAGCCTTTTTTTTTCTTCTTGGAAATTTGAAATGACAAGTCTTTTATAAACCCTTTTGCATGCTTAAGAATTAAGCAATTGTTTGGCAAGAAATATAACAATAATGTTAAATATGATGTGTTAGTAATGTTGGAGGTTTTAATTATATTAAAATTATTTTTATACGTTATTTAATTTGATATATCAAAATAATATATATAATATAACTAATAGATAAATTAAAATTGTTTATAATAATACCTTAGATAAAATGGTGAAAAAAGATTTTAAAGTAGAGGTCGCGAATCTGAGTAGAAGATTAATAGGTTAGTAGGATTTGTTAGACCCCGAAAGTTAGAACCCATAAGTCCTTAATCGGTTCAATTTGGTAATGTTCGGGACCAAATGTAAATTTATTTTAAAGTATT
>JAABOM020000103.1:1399296-1415156 GCA_011800125.2 Solanum clarkiae
GGTTCACCTAACTTTTATAAAATCATACGTTAGAACTACGACCTCATATCAGCTCTAATTCTATTCCATACTAAGAAATTGAATTTAAAATCTATGTTCAATTAAAAATCCTCAATTAAAATTTTATATTATATGAAGGGTGACTCGGTCTTAGCTTTTAAAAAAATTAGAGTGTTACGATAAAGGAGTAGAAGTAGGCAGCTCAAGCAGGCACGTAAACGAAGAGCTGCCTGCTTTGGCGGATTCTAATTGGTTTTGATGGGCGGGAGATAATATTTTAAAATCATAGTTGAAGCAGTTGAAGCAGAAACGTCAATTAGCAGTCATCAAAAAAATATTTAATTAAAAAGTCCACAAAATAATTTTATGAGCCCTATATGATAAAGGAGTAGAAAGCAGACAACTCAAGCAGACACGTCGACGAAGAGCTACCTGCTTTGGTGGATTCTGATTGGTTTTGGTGGGCGGCCAAGGGACAAACCACACTTATATATATAGAAGAAAGAATATTTAAAAAAAAAAATAGTTTTGAGTATACATATTTTGTATCACAATTAACATATTTAAGAGTATCGTCAAAAAGTTTGAAAGTTTCTCTACTAAATTCTTATCTTATCTTTTTTATTTTTGGATATCGTGTTATTAGAAGATATTTAACGAAGATATTTCTCTTAATTTTATTTCTCTTAGTTAAGTGTTTAAAAAATATTTCTCTTACTTTTATATCGTCCAAAAGTCATATAAAACAATCTCATGTAACACAAATATTTAAACCTCCGAGCAAAATATGTCTAAACAAAATAATAATTAGAAACAATTAAATTTAAATAAAATAGACAAACTTGAATATTAAGGCAATATTTTTTTTTTCTGTTAAGTGTTTCGTTAGATAAATTATTTGAAGAACATCAAAGTCTTCAAAAATAAAGAAAATAACCAATCTTGACCCACTCTCATCCTATCGCGTCTATATAATATTTTGTTAGATAATATATATGAATATTATTGAGATAATATTTTTTTACTTAATTATCAAATATTAAAAAATAAATAAGAAATGAATTTATTGTTTGAGAGAATATATTATAGGAAATCATTTTCCTTTCGTACCAAACACACCCTTAGCCAATGGGTTTTACCGGACTCCAAATTTGGAGCCAATCCGATCCATTAAGGCCCAATTTTCAAATCTCCCCGTAAATTCCTCAATTTCCTCTCCTTTGCCGGCGAAATCTATACCGTAATCCATTTTCCGGCGAATCCTACGCGATCTAGAGAGGCAGTATTGCCTCTGCATTGAGTCCGCCATCGGATTCCGGCCTTCTTTGGTTTATTTTGAGGCTGGGATAGTATTTGGAATTGGTGTTGCAAAGATATGATAGGAAAGAGAGTGTGCAGCGGATGGCGCCCCTTCCTTCTATGTTTGCCTCTGTTTTTTGTTTTTTTTCATATGATGTCAGGTGAATACTGAGTAGTTTCCCCTATTTCGATCTTGATTCTCTTAGCTTTTTAAACTGAAGGATCAATAGAACTTACTGGTTAAAATTGTTTGCTTCGCAGTTTTAGAATTACGGCAGCACTCTGCTGCAGAATTTCCACAAAGGAAACAATACAGGAAGTTTGATCATCTGGTCCTTGGACCTGCTGCAGGCGAAGGCTTGCCTGATCGGCTACAGTGCAAAGGTTGACATCCTTTTTGCGTTAATATTTGTGATTCCTATTAGATTCCTCTGTATTTTTTTTTGATAACTGTGGTGTTTGGCTAACTCTATCCACTAAGGCCAGAACAAATGGGAAGAAATTACCTAGTGTTTTTGTCTTTGCTAGGATTTGAACATGAGGCTGGGTGCAAATTTCTATGTAGTTTCCTCTTAGGATATTTAGAAACTTGTGAGATGTGTGCTTGTAAGTATATGTCTCACCTTGAACTAGTTATGTTGCTCAAAATTTTAGTGAGAAGCTGTAATTAGTGGTGTACTACACCTTCTATGTGTCTACTTTAACAATTTCTAGCTCAGGATAACCTCCTTCCAATTGCAGTTTTATTCAGTTAGCTCTCTTAAGGTGCATTTCTGGATTTCAGTTGCATGAAATACGCATTTGGATTGCCGCAAATCCAACTTGTAGTGTTTCTACATATGATCTGTGTATATATTCATGCATATACATTAAAGATTGGTAAATTTACTTTTGTCAATCTAATGACAGGCAACAAAGCTCTCACCAAGACACATTTTGGAGCATCTTCTAAAAATTTGGAGGCTGGAGGCAATATTTCCATCGTCACTGTTTTTGCCACATATAATACTACTGTTGATCAGCAGACAAATGGCAAATTACTTGACAGTGTTACAGTTGGGAACATTTCCTACAACAAGATGGAAAGGTCAATTGCCATCTTGAATGTCTTCATTAATTTCATTCAGGTAAATCCATGTTCAAGTCATTATAGATCAATCCTGTATACTTGTTAAGATTTTTAAGTGGTCTTTGCTGTCATAAGCTCTGGTTTGCTGATATGCAAATTGGATAATCAAATAAAACACAAGCAGAGATAATGTTTGAACAACTTCTCCTTGAAAGATTAACTTTATCCACAAAAAACAAAAAAAAGTTATTGTTTTCTTCCTATCACATTTTTGAAATAGTCGAGAGAAATAATAGTGAAGGCTATTGTGTTTCTTCCCATCATACTGTGAAATAGTCTAGAAGAACACTGGTGAAGGTTGTTGTTTTATGCTTACATCGTGATGAATTCTAAAGAATTTGTTGAGGATTGATCTTGTGAAGTGTTGTTTTTTTTGTATAAGCATTTTTGAGATGCCTGAAGGCTTTCAACTGCTAAGGTCTTATGGTAGATGCACCTATTTGTACGGCCTCTTACATCCTTCTTAGTGGTGTTTGGCAAGGCTTAGGGTAAAAGCATCCATGATAAAACATTAAAACAGCACAATGAGACATGAGAAGGTTGTTACGAGACATGAAAGTCATTCAAACTGCATTCCTCACTAGCCTTTGGTTTAAACTCATCAGAGTGAGCTTTGATCGCTTATTTGGCTTTATTTTGTGGAGACAAACAAACAGATGTGATGGTTTACTTCGTTTTTTCTTCCTCATCATCTTATCAGAACCTTGATATTCCTTCTGGATATCTTGGCACTTCCATTTTGTCTTCTTATATTACTTCCGAAGTGCCTGTCTTTCTCCAAACTTGGTGTACTTTTTGCAAAATCTCATAGACAAGCCAAATTTTGCAAGCTGTTACCGTAGGTATCATCTAGAAGTTGATTTCAGCAGCAATTTATTTGACCTGGATTTGATACATGCAGGAGACCATGCCTCAAAGCAACATCATCATCCTTACTAATCCATCTTCTAAACTTCCACTGGAAAGAGATAGACTGACCATTCTGCCCATTCAAGGTGATTATTCAAGAGAAACGTTGATGCTACAAAGAATCAGGTCTTACATTGTAAGAGCACAGTTCATTATTATGAAGGGTATTCTTCTTTTTATGTTGATTTGGCTTTAGAACTTCCCCAACTCCTAATGATACAGCATGCTAGGTGTGCTTCAGAATATCTTTTGTAATTCGGGAAAATCACCTTTCCGAACTGTGATAAGCTAATTGGTTACATGTATATTCGCATCTGTTTTATTGCATTTGGGCCTTTGCTGTCCTCGTACTGTGGAATCATCCATGTATGTTTGTTTCTAATATTAGCAAATCACCATGCCCATGTACTGTTTCAACCATGAATATTTGGTTCTATTGGTTGGTCATCTAGTACTTATTAGAGCTTTCGTTGCAGAGCTAATGCAGATAGTTTATTTGATGCTTTCTTTTCGTGCCAGAATAGTTTCTATGTTTGTTCCAATTTGGGTCACTATAATTAAGTGTCTGTCTGTTTCCAGAAATTGTCAAGCAATTGTCTACAGTGATAAACATATAAACATATAGTAAAGGGACTTAGTTAAAGTACCATCTTTTGTATTTAAGTATTGATGTCCAGATATTGTCTTGGTAAATATGTTGCAAAATTTGTTATCATTTATGTACTTCTGTCGATTTGTCAAAGTCCTAAGAAAATTTTGGTTGATTTCTATCTTGTATCATGAATGGTGTTCTTTTTTGCTTATAGTTTTCCACTGCAGGTCTTTCTAGAAACTCGAGCTGCAGAGCATTCAAAGTGGAAGGGACAAGTGAATCATTACATCTTTACCGACTCGGATATAGCAGTGTTTGATGATTTGGGCCAGATATTTAATGATCACCCTGATTTTCATGTGGCTCTAACATTCCGTAACAACAAAGAACAACCTCTGAATTCAGGATTTATAGCAGTGAGGGGCACTCTTGAGGGAATTTCAAGGTTTATTGATTTGTGTTCTATTCTCCCCGAGTTTATGGGGGACAGTGCTAATAGGATATCTAATAGTGGTGATTTGCTTGTTTGTTTGGATTTTTTTAGTGTATAGTAGCAGCAGAGGGCGCTCCTCACTGGTTTCTAAGCTTATAGGTGTTATATTCTGTAGTTCTGATAATTTTTAAGAGGAAACTGTCTGGTAGGAATCCCCGGACATTTAGCAGATGTTTCTTGGTTTGTGTACTTAAAATTTTGAAAACCTGTGATTTGGTATTATCAGTTTTCTTCTTCAGAATGTACTAAGTTTCTTTTATTTAATTTAACAACAGAACTTGTAAATGCATTTGTTTACATCTCCTCCTAAAGCGATTACAACTATTTTACTGTGCAGAGCAAAGTTTTTCTTGGAAGAAGTACTAAAAGTCTATACGTCAAAGTTCATGAAGGCTTCCAGAATGCTCGGGGATCAATTAGCTCTTGCCTGGGTTGTAAAATCTCACTCTTCCTTCGATGTCCGAAGGTTTTCTAGAAAACAAGCATTTATGGACCGAATTAGTGGCGCTTCAGTGCTATTTTTGCCGTGTTCTATTTATAACTGGACACCACCAGAGGGTGCTGGTCAATTTCATGGGATGCCCTTGAATGTTAAGGTACAGTTCTAGTTTATGCTTTGTTTTGGGTTATTATAAGTGGTAAATTTATAGTGAATTCCTGAAATTACCTTTGAATTTCTAGTTTAGGGAGTTGTAAATTATTGACGTATGATAACCATCCATTAACTGAAACAAAATGCCATGTTAGAATTTCAGAAGTCTGATTCTTCATTATGTAGTAGATTGTCACTTGTATAGTTGTACTGTTGCTGAAGTATCAGCAGATTCCTTAATAACTTCCAAAGATGTTTACAGCTATTGAAAATCTGAAAAAGAACCAAGATTTGGTTAACGTCCAGTACGTGATGAATGGCATACTTCATAAATGAGATTGTGAAAGGATACTTGGTTCCTTTCTGAATTTTGGATCCGTTTTTGGCGCAGGTTGTGCATTTTAAGGGATCAAGAAAGAGACTTATGCTGGAGTCTTGGAGCTTCTTAAAGTCAAGGTCATCTTCAGACATCGCCGACATGTTATGCCTAATCTTAAGAAGTGGCAGGACAAAGTACGATTTCTAGTTCAGATTAATTTTGGTCTTATCAGAGGGATTCTTTCTTTTTGAGCAAGAAGGCCTGGGCACTTCAGGTTGTTTGTTGTAACACCAGTCAACGTTCACGGTTCAAATGGAGCTCGAGTTTAAAAGAGCAGGTCAATATTGCCGCTCAGTTGCGACTTTAGAGACACAAAGGACAGATGGTTTCTAGCTAAAATGAAACTGATACAGCATATTTTTTGTGTAACTATATGTAAGTTCTTGAAAATTGATCCATATTTCCTTTGTTTTCTAGAAAACTTCAACAACATCAATATTGGCATCTAATTTTCATGCTGTGTTCTAAGGAACTTCATCGCTGTTTTTTCCTCTTCTGGTATGTAAAGGATATCACTAATGTGTTGTTGAATTTATATATTTATGAGATTGTTTGGTCTCACAATATAGTAGTAATAGTTGAAAACGTAACACATACTGTTCAAAGATGAATTTGGTGGTTTTGTTGAATAGGAAATTAACTGGCAGTCTAGCATTGATGGGGAAAGGCAAGATGTGAACAAGGTGGCTGGTTAGTCCACAATGGTGGCTCAGAGAGTTGAAAAGAAAAGAGTGCATGAGATGAGGGAGAGTTTTGAGAGTGGATTAATTGTTAAAATAATTAAAATGGTCTTTAATGTATTCTTTTAAATTATACACTATCATCACTATCTTTCACTAGTGAATTATAGAGAAGGTAAAAATGTTCACAGATCTTATCACTATCTCACAGATAGAAAGATTATTTTTTAAAGACCCTCATCTCAAAAATATTATCCCAAAAAGTAAAAAATATTAGATATAAAACAACTGGTAAAGTGGACAACAAATGATAATTTATAAAGACAATAGAGTAACAAAATAAATGACAGTCAATAACAACACAATATATAACGACACGACTACCTCTACTAATCTAATATATCAAAAGATCAGACATCATTCTACCTCTATTATTCGGCTAACCTTCTATTCTACTATGCGACCTCTACTCCTTTCTATCTGAGTTCATATCCTCGATCATATGAAGTTGCGTTATATCTTGTCTGATCACCTCCCCCGATACTTTTTCAATCTACTTCTACTTCTCCGCGTAATTCCTAAATGTGACCTCTCGCACCTCTTATCCATTTTAATTTATTCATATTTGCCTTTGTAGAATCTTTAAGAAATATTTCATAAAATGACGAATTTACTAATACATTATCATTTGAGTATAATAAGTTGAATTACAAAAATCTCATTTGGAGTAAAACTAAAAATAAAACAAACAAATTAATACACGGAATATCATTTTGATTTTCTTTTGGAGGTCGGTCCAAAAGCTGGGTCGGACTAATTAATAAACGTGTAATATTAGACGGAACTTCATTTCAAACTGTTTACGCCACACGAAATCAGGCAAAACAAAAATCATACCTTTTATAATTTCTTGATTTCTTTTTTTGTATTGAAAAAGTTGGATGCATTATACATAAGAAATTGAAGAACAAAGAAGAGGAGAGAAAAAATGGCTAGTAGCTGTACTTGTTCATGTTCTTATAGACCTATAATTTCTGCAAAATCAGATGTTGTTAATCCATTTTTATCACAATTGATGATCCATGGATACCGTAGATTTAAGAAATTTCCCAGAATTTGTGTTGTAAGGGCATCAGCAGTTGATAGTTCATCCAATTTTGTTCAACGCATCGAGAAGGCATGGTTGATTTCTAAGGTACTTACTTTTTTTCATTTTAGATTTCAATCAATTTTAGCTTTTCTAGATGCTTAATTATGTATTTTCTGTGTTATGGGTTTCAATATTTGTTCTTGCTGTCAATCAATCAAAGGACCATGAGAAATTAGGATTTTAATTCCCGTAGAATAAAAAAAAGTTGGGAGATTTTTTTCCTCATCTAAGCCTGGGTGTAGAGTTGCTCAATACTTGTACTGGTGGGAGGTAGTAGGTATTGGGGCGGAGCTACCTTATGGTTTGGTTTATTTGAATCCCCTTCGACGGAAAATTGTATTATTTATACATGGTTAAACTAATTTTATATGTATATACAGTAGATATCAATTCCCTTTGAGTAGTTCGTGTGTCTATTTCTTCAGATTTTGAATCCCTTTAGTGAAAAATTCTGGCTCCGTCATTGGTAGGTATCTCGTTGGATGGATAAGTAGAGATGTGCATCAGCTAGTACGGACACCATGTTGTAGAAAAAATTGATCAATCAACTATTTATTTTGAACTCCTAACTGGTTGAAGTTAGCCCTGTGAGTCTTCTGTATTCTTTTTGACCCAGGTTCTTGTTTGTTAATTTCTTGTCTTAGTGGGAGGGAGATAAGAATATCTCATCTTAACAATTATGAATCAAATGAATGAAAATGAAAGGAATTGAATTTCACATGAAAGAAAGTGTTGTGATGCACTTTCCAGTGCAAACTTAGAAGTAAAACCCTCTTTCAAACGTAAGTGAAGAAGTATTGCATTTTATTACCGTACTTCCAAAAGCAGAGTCTTTGCCATAAGGAGAGGAGTGTGACTTCTTCCAGAAAGAGAACCGTGCTACCTCATTCAGGTTCTCTTTTGAAAACCGTGATTTTCCAAAGGGGTATAGTCTTTCTTTGAATAGCATGATGTCATCACATAAGAAGAAAGGGATATCCTCTAGTATCTATCTACTTAATAAAGAAGGAGACTTAGTATCACCAAGAGAATACATGGTGCACAATGGTGGTGCTTGGATCTCATGCATTTGGGGTTTGGAAGCACATCAGAGAACATTAGGATGCTTTCTTTATTATGAATAAGTCAAAGGTGGGAAATAGTAGATGATTTTACTTTGGCATGATGATAGATGGTCCATACACCTTAAAAGATCAATATCCAGATCTTTACAAGTTATCTGGGATGCGAACACTACCATTAAGGAGTGTTGGAATGAAGTGTAATATTAGATCTAGATGCTATTATGACTCAAATTCAACTTACCGAGGACATGATCTTAGATAAGAGGTCATAGAGGACACAAATTAGGGTAGAGGTTTATTAGGTGGTTGAGGTTTGTTTCACTTATTCTTTCAAACTATTAGTCGTAGTGTACTCTGGGAGTTTCTTGTTGTTCCATCTGTTACTACTTAAATGTTTCTTGCACTTCCTTTATCGTGTATTATTTTTGATGTAGTGGCTGTTCCTTTTTTAGCATGCTTTGTCATACTTTCTTTAGCATTTCGTCTTGGCTTCTTCACTCCTGGTTGTTTTTCTTTTTACAAATTACTTTGAAATGTTTTTACTTGAGCCGAGGGTCTATCAGCAACCACCTCTCTACCTCCCTAGATAGGGATGAGTTTTGCGTGCACACTACCTTTCTCGAACTCCACTCGCGCAATTACACCACGTATGTTGTTATATTACATCTAGAAGAGTTTATAAGGACTGGGAGAGTTCCACAACAGTTTGAAACAATTGGAAGCCATAGGGAGTTAACTGGAGACCCAGATGCATTAGTTTAGCCTGCTAGCAGGAAAGCTATTTTCTCTGTTAATAGCTGCAGAAGCTCTGGCAACTACTTCAATCAATTGGGAAGAGGGGTCGAGGAGTAGGATTTGGAAAATCAGGCTCCATATAAGGTAGCCTGTAGCTGTTACGAGGCTGCTTTTGGGTTGTTTCTTTTTTTTTTTTGGGGGGGGGGGGGTTAACAATGGTGTTGGGGCTAGTTTGCAGCACCTCAACTATTCTCGGAGTGTACCTTCTACCTTCCACCAACCCAATACTTGGTAACTCTGCCTAAATTTAAACTATGTTCTCCAAGATTTGCACCCAATTTATCGACTACTAGGCTAACACCTTTGGGTGCTGCCCATAATGCTATTTTGATACGTCAAATCCGATGAAGCGGCCTACAAAATTATGTAGTAGATATCAGATATGTGAAATTGGCAAGGAGAAATGGGCACCTTTATATGTATTGTCCAGTGGCTGTATCTTATTCTCAATCTTTTTGGATTGTTTGGGTGCCTCAATTAAGTGGTCCGGGAGTACACAAAAAGATGATTTAGGATAGAGGACTGGTAAGTGATATGGAAGGAAAGAAATGAGAGATGGAATCTATAATACCAGTTACCTTTCTCTAAAAAGAGGGAAAGCTCAATCTATACTGTGTTTGTAATATAAGCATATAGATATTTTGGGATTTTTGGTATAAACTGAAATGTATGTGGAGTAGGTCCTTTGATAAGACTTTTAAATTCAGGTCGAGATTAGCCTGGTTTTGTACATGTTTTTGCACTTGAAAGCACATTCTTTAGTGTGAGTTTCATAGTGAATAAAATTCTTGCTTCACCTTTCAAAAAATAATGAAAAAGAAACTTTCGATTTATTTTATATTTTGACTGGTGAGGAACTTTTGATTTATTAATATGTATGTCTCTTCTCCCAGTTAACTAGGCACAGACTATCTGTTATGTTTGAAGGAACAGGGGATATTGCATGTTTGAGCAGCTTAGCTGGCCTCCTAGAACACTTGACCTTTGCCTGTTAAGAACCATTTAGCTCTGGTAGGTCATGAAGAGGACCTTTGGATCAAATAACCTCAAATATCCAGGATCCTGATTCTAACTTGAAACAGGTTGGCGGACAATCCACTAACAGAGCTCCATTTGTGAGCAAGCAGCTTGAAAAAGACTACGTACGCCCAAAAAAAAAAAAAAGAAAGGAAAAAAGAGTTGAAGAGAAGCTAAAATGAGAAACAATTTTGTGGAAGTATACATGAAGGCTACTTCCTGATTACCATTTAATGGAAGAAAACCGGAAGACCTATATCTTTTGAGATGATATGGTTTAGGAATTGGGAGCAGAGGAGTTACAGAGGATTTTCCCCTGTTAGCCGATAAGAGCACAATTTCCAACTCTAAAAAAGCACAAGAATTTCAAATCACTCTTTGCATGATGGATAAATCATGTTTTCCTATGTATAGTGGTTGCTACCTCATGGGAATCAAGAAGGAATAAGGCATAATTCGAAGACATGATAGCATACCTCATTTCTTAGCCATGCTAGATGTAAGAAATGATACTATTTAGGTTTCTCTTACTCTCTCCCTATGCTATTATGTTTTATCTCTCTGCTTTGTTTGCACACATGTAAAAACTGTGCATAGGCCCACCTGTGCTTGTTACAAGTATCCATGATTTTTAACTTTGGTTTTTCAAGCTAGGTAGATTTATGCATCTTTGAAGGTTAGGTAGTCTAGGAAAAGCTTCTGGTTGAAAAGTGTGTGATTTATGGGTTGAGAGAGTGCTTTGTGGTCAAACATTAATGTCTAAAATGTAGGCCTTCTTGTGAGCGCTTTAGAGTGAGGATAAGAGCATCTATCAAGTTGTTCGGGTGGTATTTTCAAAATGCTATGAAATGGTATATCCTAGAAGCGTGTATATATGGTCTTTTTGTATATGAAAATTTTTAACTAACTATGGGGCTTTTCAAATTGCAATTGGCAGGTTACCCCGACTACTTGTGTAGACCTACACAAAATACATGCAGGTGAATAATTTATTGATAAATTGGAAAAACTTGAATGCAAGATGTATGCAGGAATCAGAAAATCCTACAGAAGTATAATTTGTACCTTAAAGAGTGTATCCAATCATCCACAGTGAACGCAATATGTTTTGTGTTCTCTCTAGTGTATGAAGAACAATACCTTTTCAAAAGTCATGTGATCCATATGCTTAACCAAGTACTTCAGTGGGAGATTCACTGGTTTTTAGTCAACTCACTCACTCAAATCGTTCTCTTCTATCTCATTCATATCTGAGTACAATGTTAAAGCTGCTTGTATTTTTGTAACAAGACATTCCTTCATATTGATGGTTGCTATCATTTCTTTTTCTGCTTCCCTGATGTGCGCAGCAACCTAGGCCAATTATATGCTCTACTTGTGACTCAAATGGCCATGTGGATTGCAAGTGGTGCGGTGGTACTGGTTTCTTTATACTAGGCGACAATATGCTGTGTCAAGTTCCCTCTCGTAACACAAGCTGTGTCATCTGCGCTGGAAAGGTAACTTCCCTGAGCCAATGTTATTCTAAGTTATTGGTATTGGAAATTTCATCTTAAGATTGATTTCTGTGTTAGACTGGATGCAATTTATGAGAGCTGATTCTCTGCTATTTTAGGGTACTGTATGCTGCACCGACTGTAAAGGAACAGGTCACCGTGCGAAGTGGTT
This sequence comes from Solanum clarkiae, assembly GCA_011800125.2. Taxonomy (NCBI): domain Eukaryota; kingdom Viridiplantae; phylum Streptophyta; class Magnoliopsida; order Solanales; family Solanaceae; genus Solanum; species Solanum clarkiae. The sequence continues at coordinate 1,411,064 of JAABOM020000103.1, forward strand.
GGGAGAGCCTCCTATTCCCAAGCCTTCCGTTACCGAAGAGTAACTTCTCAACTGATTTCTTGACAATTTTAATCAAAGTTCTTGATCCTTGGACAGGATCAATCTTCAGAATGCATGTTGATACTTATATTCATTGTTAACAATGATATTTCTTTCTCAATTGTACAATTGTTACATTAGTTTCATGATACCATTTCTGTAAAGCACATTTCTTTCTCTTTCTGGGTTCAATAGAAGCTTTCTGAAAGAGAAAAAGGAGATTGTATAGCATTTTGCATTAAACGTCATGTCAAATAGTATCGGAAATTGTGTTTCTTGTTAAAATGATGACCAAGAAATTTAATTAGATAAAATTGGATGACTTTTGGAAGACAAAACAAAGTTGAGCGACTTTGATATCGCATACTCAACATTCAACTTGACTTTTATGTATAATCATTCCCTATATGAGAAGTGTTTATTTTTCAACACTAGTTAAGAGTACGTGTTTTGCATGTGAGTATTGCACTTATTGATATTTTCTTCATTTTAATTTGTTTGTCTATTTTTTAGTTTGTTTAAAAAAGAACGTTTCTTTTCTTTTTTGACAAATATTTAACTCTTATCTTCACTTAACGTGTTTAAGATCATAAGATTAAAGGGCATTTGGATACATATGACATATATTTAGTTTAAGTCTACAAAATTCAAAAGTCTTCTAGACATTCTTAAACTTCATTTCAAGATTTTTGTTTTGAATTTGAAAGGAAAAAGTATCACGATTATACTTTGTAAGTGATATACTTGACCAATCTTCAGACTTAATTAGTGATCCCTTAATTAAAAAAGTTGACTATTGCATACTTTTGTATCAATAATATATATTTGTATTAATGTATCTTTATAGCATTATCTTCTATGCTTTTTTCGTTAATACTTTTTTTGATGTATCTTTTATGCTTTTTAGGCCTATGTTTACCCTTTCGTGTATCCTTTACATCCAACCTTTCACACCTTCTCATTAGGATATTTGCACATCTCCTCTACACATGTCCAAATCATCTCTATCTTGCTTTCCTCATCTTTTTCTCTATAGAGGTCACTTCCACCTTCTCCCAAATAACCTCATTCCTAATATTATCATTCGTAGTATGCCTACACATCCATTTTAACATCCTTATCTCTGCAGCATGCATATGTTGAATGAGTAATTAATCTATCTAAGTCTTATTTATCGTGCTATGAAAGATAACCAAGTGATTTTCCCTCTTCGTAAAGGAGTTATTAATTACCAACTCAAAGGCTCTAGAAAAATGTAGACGTGACGTTTCACCTCCATTCCTCTTTCTAAAATTAGAGTCTCCATAAACATCAACAATGCCATTAGAAGTTGCACTGATATGGCCATTAAGATCTTCATCAATAAAAATCTTTTTGATGTTTGATATGCCTCTCATGACTTCATTTAAATCCTTCTAAAAAGGCTTTTCGACCTCTTCATATAGGCCCACTTAGGCACATATACACTAATAACATTCACATTGACCCACTAACAACTAGCTTAATCATCGTTATTCTATCATTAATCTTCCTATCCTCCACCACACGCTTCGTGAGGTTTTTATCTTCTAAAATACCTATTCTATTTTATCCTTGAGCCTCCTTAGTACCACAAATTAAATTCATCTACATCTCACGTTTTGATACCTATCCATGTAGTCTTCTGGACCCACACTATATTAATCTTAACTAGCTCTATGGATTTTTCCCTCAGAACCCATATCCCCTTAACCCTACTTTTCCTTGCCTCTATCCCCAATGAAGGCATCATCCTAGTCCACCATTAGTCACTAAAGATATCGACTAAGATGTAAACTACGACAAAATATACTAAGTACAAATAAATCAAGAAAAAACAAGCACTCAAAATCAACAGCTCAACGAGATATAAACAACAAACAGAATAATAAATATACAAATACATAAAATTATCCGAAATAATAATACAATATAAAAATATATGGGTTAAACAATACGCAAACATGAGAAATCAAGAATAATGAACAAGAGAAACAATAGAAAAAAAATCAAGAACAATAAAGGAAGGAGTGCACCTAATAGCTGCTAATTTAATAAACTAGAGTGACAACATGTTGATGGTGGTAACCCAAAAGCGCAACAATAATGGGGAATTGGAAATTTTCTTTTCAGCATAGGAGAAATCAAAGAAATGCCGCAATGAAGCGGTAAGAGAATCGGAGTCTTTTAGTGAATGAGAAAAAATTTAGTCAATATTTTTAATAGTTTTTTGCTTTTAATATAATGTGAATATACATAACCAAGTTCAAGATCTTTGACACCATAATATTTCATTATCCATATCTTAAATGCTCCCCTGCATATTTAGCAAGTATAATAAGCATATAACAATTCTTTTTATTACCAAAACAACCCGTTTTATATATTTCAGGTAGAAATATTGTAAATGCACTATGACAACAATATCTCTCTATACACCTTAATAACCTTATGTGATATATCAAATGAAATCATAAAAAATATTTGTATAAATTATCTTTAGAGATCCAATGAAATGTACTACGAAGAAAGGTCAAAAAGTCCCCACTACGCATACCATTGCAAAAGAAACGAGGATGTTTATCAAATTTTTTTCAACAATCATTATTTAATATAAAAATTTTATTGGAGAGTCTGAAATCACCATTACCATCATTATTGTCCGTCTTAAGAATTTATGGTGATCACTAATCGAGTCACATTTCAATTTGCAAGTGAGTCACATTTCAATTTGTAAGTGCTAAGGGTGCAAGAGAAGAAAAAAAAGTGTGGGAGGTTGATGATTTGTTGAATTATTGAAAAAATTAATTGAGTTCAATAATTAAAATTTAAATAATAATTAAAGTAATTATAATTTTATCCCAATACTATCTTTTTATCCATAAAATATTAAAAAAATAAATAAATAACATAGATCCATATTATACTGTTAAATCTCATTTTTCATCTCTTCTTCCACTCCAGCCGGGCAGTGTAACTTCACCGAATCTCTTCCTCTACTTGCTTTTGTTTGTGCTCTCTATTGTGGGTTTCTCAGGAGAGAAATCAATATGTATTTGATACTTTTTAAATTTTTATTTATAATGTATAAAAAAATTTAATCTTGACTTTTCATGTTTAGTCAATTTCTTTTATCATCAAAACTTTGATCATTTCTTTTGAACCTGTCCTAAGCGGATATTATTCATATCTTTTTTTAATCCGATTTAGGCAGAAACCGTGACTGTTTCTTTTCACCATGGATGAAGTTTTCACTTATTTCTTTTTTTGTCTTAATTTTTAATAAAACAAAAATAAAAAGTATGATTTTCTCAAAGTCAAAACTTTGAAAGTAACGGAGATCAAGTTATATAATTTGGAAAAAGTTTTTTTATGTTGATAACATATCAGTTATTTTGTTGCAATACAATATGTTGATTTTTGTTATTAAAATTCTTACAAGCAGACAATAAGTTTTTAGTAATTTTATTCAAAGTTCTAAAATATTAGATAAAGTTCTATTGTCATTTAACCAAAAACGTATTAACTAAAAATAAAATTTACTACATTTCAAATGTGATAAGTACTGTATAAGAAAATAATTAACTTTTGTAAATATTAGTTATAGATTTATAATTTAAGGTTCGTTGGTGCTTTTAACTGTAAAATTCAAATATAACATGGGCTTTAATGAAAAAAGATGCAAGTTATATATATACACTAGTTTATTAAATACATATGAGCCACATCAATTTAAAAATTAGATGTAAATAGTAATTGCCATTAAATAAATAAAATATTCATATAAATAAAACTAAATAATTACTATTAGTTTGATGCAATAGTTTAGATAAATATTATTAGTTTGATGCAATAGTTTAGTCTATTGCAATAGAGCAAAGATGAGAAAATCAATTCAATTGCTTATAATATAGACATGTTGGTAGTTTTTGAATACATAAAATAATAATTTTGAGTTGAATAGTTACTGTTGACACCCAATTTTTACCCCCCACGGTGTCAAATTATTCACGGGGGACTTTATTTTATACTATAA
>JAABOM020000103.1:1421522-1444100 GCA_011800125.2 Solanum clarkiae
TGTGTAGGTGGTGAATCCAGGCTGTGAATAGTATTTCCTTAAACCGTCAAGGATTCTCAGGAGACGAAGAGAGGTAGCTGTTGTCATCTGGCTGACTCTCTTGTTCCTATTTCTTTTGTACTTGTTCTATTTTGAGAAGGACAGTCTGGACTTATATTTCTTTGATTTTCTGTATTTTTAATGACTTGTACGTGTGACAACCAATCCTTGGGTGAGATTTAAGTTTATGAAAATTCTCAATTTTAGTTATTTATTTTAGTTAACAATGCTTCCGCACTTTATATTTGGGTTAAGGCTGACTTGTTCTGATGGGATTGAGCAAGTGCCATCACGCCTAATTTTTGGGGCGTGACATTCATAGTCTGCAAACAAAACTAAGAACCCTTCTTAATTTTTCTTATAAATTTTTGAACTACATTTCTTTCTGAACCCTTCTTAATTTTTCTTATAAATTTTTGAACTACATTTCTTTCTCTTTTTCATGGATCCAATCACTAAGGCACTCAATTTCTGTGGCAAGACTTCTCATATGAAAGATTGTCTGATGTAGACTAAAGTACCAGAAACTAAATGCTACAGATTCAGTGATAAATGAAAATGCAATGTATTTATAAGTAGTTTAGCTCACACATTCTAGTACCAACAACATGCCACACATATTTTTTTTGTTCCTTTTCTTTTTCAAAGGGTATGAGCATACAAACATCGTAAAGTGAGTTGTTAAGCTCCGCGTCGACTTGAAGTCCAGAGTCCATGGTAACGTTACCCATTCACTTAGTGAAATTTAATATAATGTCTCCCATCAACAATAATCATGTTTCAATGGATTCTGCGATAATATGGAAGTGAACTTGGAGTATAATTGACCAAAACTAGTTCATCATTCACAACCACTTGAACAAGTTGAAAATTTTGGACTCTGACCGACTTGCTGTATGGATTCAAAGTAGTTATACCAGATTATACAGTTTCCAACATCATATTCTCGATGTCCAAGCAATTGTGCAAACAAGTTTTGACGTTTGAAAGGTGATAAAAAACCATTTGGATGGAGAAATGGGCAGCAATCAGTTTCTCTTTGTACCATGTTGGTAACCAGACTTCAGCTTTTCACAAGGAACTCAAGAAATTTTATCTAGACATGTTGACTTCAGCACAGCATGTTAGGAAGTCGTCCGAAAACTTCTTTTTGACTAAAGAACCATGAAAAACAGGGCGCAAGAGAAGGAAATCCAGTCTAATATTGGACAAGAAAAGAAGAGGATCACAGCAACAAAATAGGAGATGCAGTCTTTTCTTATTGACTCCTCCATCTCATCACTAACATATGTTATTTTAATTCTTACATCAAAAAAGTAAAACAACTAGCAATCTCAATGCTCAATTCTATCTGCTTGTTTATGGGTATTGGGTTATATCAGATACGTATACATAATGATTCTGTGTTGTTCTTTTGCTAATCCTAAGTGTAGTGAAGACCATGCATGTTACCCATGCCACTATGCAACATGAATATGTCAAGGCAAACATAGGAGTGAATGGGATTAGATACCCCAATATTCCTAGCCGTAAAAGATGGATTCTAGGCATTGTGCGTATCGACCTGTGCAGTGTTGTAGCTAACGCGTTTAGTATCCGTTTACCGGGGTTTCGGTCACCGGCTCCCCTATCATCAAGTCACCAACTTCCTCGACTTTCTGGCACTTGGCAGGTGTCAGCCCTCATAGATGGTCTTACAACTTTGCGGAGACCTATGCTTTTGGTAAACATTCGCCCGGGCCTAGTCACTGCAACCCCCTTTGAAAGGAGGAAGTCTTGAAACTTCCTCTTTTTCTTTTTCTCAGTTAGCATGATTATTGAAATACACTGGAGTTTGTTAAATCAACCCACATTCTCTAGTTATTTATCACAAATTATTTTAATACCAAAATATACTTCTTTCTTTCGGACGCAATCAACTGACATATTTCCTCTTCCTGACTTTACAAACAATACAAATGCAGGCCAACACACCTAGCTAAACTTTAATCTTATGAAGTGCCTTGATCCTCACAGATATGACATGATTCAAGCAACCTGATTCGTTTCTTCCTAAATTTAAGTATTAATTTTATCTCCAGTGTAAGAAATTCAATAATATTAAGGTTCCAAAGAAGAAAAAACAAATAAACTCACATATTAGTATACATACATATATTAGTTTGGCATGAAACACGAATTATTAAAAAAAAAAAGGTAATCCCGGTGAACTAAAGCTCCCACTATACGCAGGGTCTGGGAAGGGCATGACCACAAAGGTCTATTGTACGCAGCCTTATCTTGTATTTAAATAAAACAAATCCAAATAGAGCAGACGGATATAGATAATTCATGCAGGTAGGGGTTAACCTATACAACAAATTATGGAGTACGAGAACCCATGGTCTTCCTGGAAAACTAGTTATTTTATGTTTTCAAAATTGGCATAATATTATATGCTGGCACCCATGCTACAAGGAGGCTCAATGAGGCACTTCGTTGAATGCTGAACTACCAATTCCATTTAATACAGTCTTTTCTTCTTTAATTTAACGGTACAACCATGTTCTCGAAATCCTACATTCACCTCTGCATACAGGTGACCACAAAAGACTTGGGATTGATGGGAAATTAGTTGTAATCTAACAATAGCAATACCTGTTTAGCTGCAAGTAGCTCACGACACTGCTCCTTCAAGCCACTCACTTCATCCTGAACTTTCTTAATCCTTGAAACTAGCTTCATGGGGTTTGCCTGTAACCCAAATTTTTGGGGAAAAAACCAGCAAAAATTCAAGAAAATCAAAACCCAGAAATAGTTTGACAAAAAAATTAAAGGGGTTGCGTTAATTACATACATTATCAGGATAAACTTGTCGAAATTCCTTCTCGAGCTTGTTCTGAACCATGGTAAGGTCATGGTTGGCTTTTGTGAAAAGGGTCAACAACCCATCTACTGATTGATGTTGTTCATTCTCCAAATGGTGATGACGACTGAGATTTCGATGACCCATTTCGCTTCTCCCTTCACCTTTTCTAGCTCTTTGCTCCGAAATTGCAGAAAGGAGGAATCTTGGATGTATAGCTAAGTGGAGAGTACAGGTTTTTTTTTTTTTGAATTTATTGGAAGAAAGGAAAGGGAAGCAAGTAAAGAGGGAAAATGGAGGGAATTGTCAAATGAGTCCTTGAATTATTGTAGTATTGTGAAATGATACCCTTAAGTTTTCGGCAAGTCTATTCTCGCTAATGCTAAACGAGAACAACTTATCTATCTCCACGAATAGTGATAAAGTCTTTGTATACTCTATCCTCTCCAAATCTTCCTTGTCGAAGTTCATTGTGTGTTTGTTGTTGTTGTGTTTCTAATGCTAGATTAAAGGAGAAAATGAAATTGGAGAAGAAGATATATATTTTGCATGAAAAATGTATGACATTTATCCTAGTTTAAGTAACATGTTTTGGATATCCTATTAACTGAGAGAAATGTTTTAATTTTTTTCAAATTAAAAAGACCATGTGAATGAGCGCAAGGTATTAATTCGAATTAATTCATACATTATTTTTAAATATAATTTTCGTTAAAAGCATATGAGTATTGTAATGACTTTCTATACTGAACTCTTAAGGAAGAGATCTATACATTTGAACCTTTTGATTGAATACTGCTCATCCAGAATATGTTGGTCAATTTCGTCAAGATATTTGTATTTATTCTGTAATTGGTTCAACAATCCTTCTTAGTAAATTGAGAATATATACCAAACAATCCTCAACACTTACAAGACAACTCATGATATTCATATCGAATCATTATGTCATGCAATTTGCATCTAGCATTGAATAGACCTTATGTCTAACATTTCTAGAGCTAAAGTAATAGACCTTATGTCTAACATTTCTAGAGCTAACATATCTTTTGTTTATCTTGCACACCAACGACAACATATTCAGTATAATTAAAAAATTTCTTTAAACCCAAGGAGTTTACTATGAATGAATGTTTATCAGGGCAATGGTACATTCAACTCCGCAATCAAGCCAAAATTGAGTTGAAACAATAATAATTATTCTTTTTGGTGATGGTGTCTACGCTAGCTTGCATACACCGAGTATTCCACTAGGTGCCTGCTACCTCCCATCAGTTGACTGAGGTAGTTAATTTAAGCAGGGCAATACTGAGGTACAAAAATTTTGTCTGGCCAGTTCATGCATGTCATGTACTATCTTAAATACAGCATCTGGCCTTGCTAGCCTTAGAGCATTTTGAGACATGATTCTGAGTTCCTCTTGTCTGGGACCAAACCACTGCGCGACTATACTGGCTATCTTTTTAGGTGACTTTGAGTATTTCCCGCATCCATTCTGGATAACGTATGGCACGTTTCCAGCTTCCTGTTGTAGATCAAACATACAAGGATAAGAAATTAGAGGTTGAATGACTCTAAAAGTTATGCATAACAGGAAACATCTGCATTGACGACAGAAATGAAACTAGATAACAGAGGAGATATTGGGAATTTAGTCGTTCTATGTTCATAGGCTGATGAAGACATCAATAAACAGCATGAAAAGCATTCAAATGCAATATGTGAAAAGGATAGGAAAATGAAACACTTATGCAGGTTGCAATCATTAACTTTTGGAAGTTTAAACAGGTCCCCTTAGAAACTCTAGCACGATACCTCCACCTTTCTTGTCAACCCCACCAGCCAGGAAAAAAGGGAGGACGATAGAGAGAAAGAGAGAAGAACATACTTTCATGTTACTTTTTGACTAACAAATCTATCCAACCAGGAAAGAATGATGCAGAACGATTAAAGTGCAACTCTGGAACTTAGACGGTCCATTTGGAAATCACTCTCGAAAATGAGAAGTCAAACTTGAAGATACCATACCAAGGAGGTAGATAGGCCACTATACTCCCAATAGAGGAAGTATCGAGTAAGAACAAAAACAACTGTAACTATGCTTCCATCCCAGATTAGTTTAGAAGGAGCAAGAGTATAGGTGAAACTGGACTTGTAATCCTTTTAAAGCTCTCCCTCATCAAATATGATCTACCATATAGAAGAGACGAATCATGGTTATTCATGCAGTAAGCTATTACATATTTAACAAACATCTTAGTAGTAGTACTTTGGTCACATGTCATATTTGACAGTATGCAGTTTTCTGTAAAATCAATTCGTTATTAACCTCTGAGTTTTAAGTGGAATGCAACGAATCCATGTCTCTCCCACTTCATTGTTTCAATTTGCTGAACTTTTACTCCCCCAGCATAAATTTTGGATGGAAGCATTATTGAATTAGTAATCTGAAGGAAATTACCCATAAGAAGCAGATTCTTCTAATTGGTTCAATTTATTAGTTTAAATGATAAACATTTCAAAAGGAAATTTGAGAGAGGAACCAAAATTAGCCGCTTTTCTCTCTTGGATGACACAAGTAATAGGATGGGAACTTCTTAAAAAAAGGTATTCTGATTAAGAGCAAGACAAATAAAAGGAACTCAAAGAAAAAAGAACCAAATAATATTGGAAACTCAATATACCTGACCAGCAATGTAACCATTAAGAATTATAGGCAGTCCACGAATCATGGCTTCCGCAATAGTCCCTGGACCAGCCTACAGACAACCAGAATAGTCAGATTAGTATTCCTTTTCTTTTTGCCTTAGAATTGGGGGTGGGGATTATGCGGATGATTTCATCCTCTTTTTTTAGTTTGTTTTAGTGAAGACAGCTCGAAAGAAACTGACAGACCTTAGTAATAATGCAATCACAAGCTCCCATGCATTCTTCCATTTTAGTGACAAATCCCTTTACCTGAAACGTGACATAGATACCCTAAGGAGATGCATAAATGTTTGAACATGTAAAGCATTAGTCAAAAGATATACTACATACATTGGTTATTTGGTATAATATGTCAGTCACTCACATACATCTGCAACTCACATATAGCAAAATGTTACTCTAGGTAGATTAAAAGGAAAACCACGGTACTTAAGAAGTATGAAATATTGACAATAAACCCTAAGTTAAAACGTAAATGAACAATTACTGCCCTTCGTGTCTTTAAGCATCCATCACTAGCTTGTCTATGATCACTGACTTATTCAGTAAAACTTGACAAGGACGGCATACACATGATCTAGATATATAATCGTAAAAGTTTATGATATATGGTGACCTTAGTACACCAGTCAAATGAGAAACTTTTAATATAAAAGAAAATTGGGCGAAAATGGAGGTCTGATATCAACAATAGAATGGCGTGATTATGGGATAGCAACCTTACCAGACCAATCAAAATGAAACAGAAAATTAAAAGGTTTCACAATTGAGTGTTTCTAAGAGATACTCAACAATTTCAGACAATACAACAAATACATCAGCGTGAAAGCATCAGGCTGTCAAAATTTCAGTGACTAATACCTGAACAGGAACTTTCCACTGCACTGAAGACAATCTGTTGAAAAGCTTCTTATTGCGCCCGCATATTACTAGGATCTGACCGATTGGCTCCCCTACAGTTTCATCATACAGTGCCTCTCCAAGTGCTTGAGCAGTAGCCTCTATTGGTCCCATTCCTTCCCCACCACCCATCAGTAGTACTGCTGGGAGATGATCCTCCATTCCAAGTTCCTTTCTCAGTTCAACCTAGAATTGGATTAAAAAAAACAGTCTAAAAAGCATGATCATGAGGGAGATGGAGCAAAGAAAATTTAAGAACCCAATAGTAAGGTAACCATTCAGTCACAAGTGAATGAGATAAGATGCTAGCAAAGTATCTCTTTAAAATGGCACAATTTGAGAATGTTTTTTACTGAGCACTGGAGAGAATTCTATTCACATCCCAGTAGATCTTTCCGCAAATCACAAGTCTAAAGTTTATTTGGTCACTCGACCACAATGCATCAGCTGATCCCATTGTACATGTATCCAACATGGAGGATTAAGATCTTTACACAGTTACATAGTATAAGAAACAAAGCAGAGCTCTTTGCAATCTGAAAGTTTTACCCACAGAAGGCCGGAAAAGTTTGCCACAGATAAGAAGGGAAATATTCTAGCACTCTCTAAATTTTAAAACAGAATACACTTCTGATGAAGAAAAACAACAGTATATGCTTGATATTGATCTTTCCTGAAGTCTAATTGAACCTGCACAAAATTGCTTAATAGTGATCTTTTTTGAAGTCTAAATGATCCTGCACACAAGTAGAAGGGGGTGTGGGGTCGGGAAGGTTGGGAGTGCAGGTGTGACAAAGGGAATGTTTGCTAAATTACCTTATTGAGATTCACTACAATGACTGTCAAATAATCAATGTAATTTTTCCAGTTTTTCTTCTTTCAGGTGATCCGGATTTGCACAAATAAGGCACAAAAGTTATTGCTACAAGTAAGTTTGCAGGGTGAGATCGCTTGTCAATATGTTCATTACTTGGACCAAATTCAATTCATACAGCCAAGAGTTTATCTTCAAGGTAACAGCCCCATGATCCTACAATTGCTTTTCTTTCCACTTTTTTTTGTTCCTAATGATTTGGTTCCCCTTCCCGAGCAGCCAACAGTGGATTTTTCCCATTTTCCCACTGGTTATTCAAACCCCAGCCTCTTGGCTGGAAGTAAAGTGCTCTTATCACTGGACTAACCTCCCATATCCTAGTTGGTGTTTTCCTTTTTCTCTTTCCTGATTATCCTCTTTGCAAGATCTCCTGTCAGCCAGCAATCCAGACCTTGAGACTGAAAATGACCAAGTCATCCCTATCATAGTGGATAGGAAATGTAACACATAACAAGCTAATCCACAGACTGAGGCACCATCAGAAGCTCCTACTGCAACAAGCAATCTATTCAGTTCAAGTTTATCAATTATCAAAGATGCGATGATATCTCTAGGTGCTTCTTCATATCACATTTCAATATATACTCATGCAACACTGAGCAGTTGGATGATGCTTAACAATCCCTGTAAACTACTGAGCAGCTGGAACAGATCCAGCACGACCAAAAGCCAAACAAAATGGCAGGATACCATTCCTGCATGCATATGGTGGACAATTTGGAGAGATAGGAACTCAAGATGTTTTGAAGAAAAGCCAGGCTCCATATGGAAGATCAACTTGACTTGTATTAAGCTATTTTTATTCTGGTGTAAAGAAGCATATGAAAATGATGCCGAATCAGTTCTAGATCTTACGCCCTACAATAATATGATAGGGATATTCTGAAGTTCGGGATTTGGCTACTAATGTACATTCTTTTGCAGCATTTTCTTAGTGCTTTTTAAATAAAATCATTACCTTCTCAAAAAAGGTAAATGCCTCATCAACAGAATGTTGCAATCGGTTCTCTCACTCCTCTATCCTGTATCGTATGGCTTGAAGAGCGAAATCGTGTAAGAACTATTAAAACGCGACTGAACAACAGCATAGTGGAAATGAGAGGTGGGGGTTCCAAGTTGCAAAGTGATAAATGGACACTGTTTGGGCAGGGCTTAGTCGGGGAGGGTATGGTGTTTACCATATGAAAAGGCACAAATCTTTGCAGCCTAAAATGATCTCACTTATAATCTGGAATGTTCACATTTATACTCTGAATATATCTGCACACTCTATAGTGCCAATAATGCTTATTGACATCTTAAAGTTCACCTATGAGATGGAAATGTTTCATTCATGATCTTACACTCACTATAGTTAACAAAAGACAGCAAAATGGCAGAGCTTTGTTCTGCAAAACCAAAACATGAAAGAATAGATCGAATCGGGAAGTAGATGAAATAAATTAGCCAATTCTTAATGCAAATAAACACCTGCGCATAGTGTTCAATAAAACATAAAAAAAGAAATGATGCATAAGATACAGAAGATTGCAGGGCTCCCTATTTCCATGCACCCTGGGTAAGGAGAAGTGGAGGAATTACACCTACCTTGGGAGGAACTGGCTTAACAAATGATGGCCGTACAGGAAGTCCATAAACTTTAATTTGAGATGGATTTAGACCAGCCTTCAGTGCTCGTTTTGCTACCTCTTCTGATGGACAGTAGCACCTAGTAACAAGTTTGTGAAACCTAAATATGAAATTGAAGAGCTATATTAGTACAAGGATCAAAATAACAGAATGGTTGAATAACTATAAAATATACCATGTAGGATGGCAAGTGCTTAAATCTGTTACAACAGTGGTAAATATGATCTTCTTCAAGAGACCTTTGGACCTCAAAATGCGAAGAGGCACATGCTGCATTAGAGGATGAACACTGATGATAATATCAGGCTGATATTTCATTAAACCTTTAGCAACCTCACTGCACAAAGTAGGAGAGAAAGCTTGTTATACAACTGAAGCTGCTACAAGGGAAAATAGAAATTAATCAGCTGGAAGCTGGATGCAGATATGTATGGTCGTTCCATGTTTATACGAAAGGCATAGAAAGGAAACATCTTTTTGGTTAAAAAAATTAATACAACAGAATGTCATAAGAGTTATGATATTAAGAGAAAAAACAAAAGAAACGATTAACTGAGAAATAAGAGAAACATAAGTAGAAAACTGATAGTATAACATGCAAATTTTTGACAACAACATACCATGTGTAATCCCACAAATGGGGTCTGGGGAGGATAGAGTGTAGACAGACCTTACCTCTACCTTGTGGAGGTAGAGAAACGATTACCGAAAGACCCTCGGCTCAAGTAACTCATATCAAGGCAATTAGAAAAGAAAATAACAGAATTAAAGAGGATGTAGCAAATATATCATACCATGCAAATTGCTGACAATTAAAACTGCACCACACAAATTGAGACACGCATAAGAAGTCATTTGCATTATGTCAAGAGGCTTACTTTTATATAGTTTAGTTCAGACAGGCAAAAAGTGACAAGACTCTTGAATGAGAAGCAAGATGAAAAAAGGCAAAATCCTAACACTAGTGAAGCACAAATTTTACAAAAATACAGAATTGCCTGTTCATCTCCTTAATATCATATTCAGTTACAAATTTATCTGTCATCCCAATAGTACTTACAATGAAAAAATCAATGACTCATCTTGATTGGTGCAAGATTATTGTCAATGAAATAACTATTCAAGGTGGTAAGGCATTTGGAAGATAAGTTCCTCATCACAGGATAAAACTACAATCAAATGCTTTGGAGTGTTTATAGTCAAGATAAGCCGAGATGAGAAAGTTGATCATCTAAAAGCTAAGCTGCTTATCATATGACACGCTCAAATATATGACTTTGACTATTTATTGATAAAGATATACGGCCTTAACTATTATGGCGAAGGCTCAGCCACATGGCCTGATCATAGGTGGGCACCCATGTCCCCTCCAGAGTATAAAGTGCAATGTAGGTGGGTGAATGGCCTTGAGCTTAACTATTATGATAATGTATCTCCAATAGCTAAAATTGCATGACCTTCCGTCCTTATTTCTAAGGGAGACATGGTCCACTAGCACCTCCATCCTTATTTCAAATGACCTTTTCTTATAATGGTGCTGGTGGTGCTCGCCCGATTTGGACTAACTAGCACGCACCTCAACTATTCCACTAGGGGTACCTGCTACCTCCAACCAGCACATGTACTTAAAACTCTAGCCACAAAAGCTTAGACAGACAGAAAGAAATCACATAGTATTTTGTCTTCTCAAGAATTTAAACCCTAGTTTTTGAGCTTTGTACCCATTTCATTGACCATTATGTCACACCCTTATGATCAATTTAAATGACCAATTAGCATATAACCTCACAAAATTGCTTCAAAAATGTTGCCACACATGCCATATCCTCCAAAAAATACACCACTTTTGGAGGATTTGACACATACCTATCGACATTATTGAAGAGTCTGACCAACATCAAGGAAAAGACCATATAAGGAGATAACTCCTCATTCTCTCAACCAACATGAGAGGCGTAACATCCCCTGCACGTCTAGGGCTAGACACCTGGAATGCGATAGCATATCAAGAAAGAGAATGCGTCTAGCTTTGATACTATGGAAAGAAAAAGGACATTGGGCCTGATTCTACCCAACAACTAGCTCGATACAAAATATTTTTTTTTACGTTCCCCACCTTGCCATCAATGGACCTTTGACTTTAACTGTGAAAAGCACCAAGTAGGCACACGGTAGTTTACAGCAGAAGGAGATCTAAGTCGGAATCAATAGATTATGTGTATCCACTTTTGACAAAATTATGGCTTTTCACAGGGTGATACGTCCAACTTTGAAAGTAAAATACTCCATATCTTACTTCAAATTGTTCTGCCATTTGAAATGGCAGATGATTGTTTTTAACAGCATTATTTAAAAATATATAATCAATGTCCATACTTTGCAGAAACCAAACCAAAAGAAAAACACCTTATCACTTAACACTGGCAGAAGATGAAGAATTAAGGATGAACTCCTGGCAATAGTCCTTGAATTAAGACCCTAGGAGGTGGCTTGTCATTGAATGATAAGCAGCTACGTGATACAACAAATTTGCTAAAGATACATGTGAATATTACCAATGTTCAAGTTCACACTCTTGATTCAGTTAAATGATATTAAAAAGGGATACAGAAAGCAAATACATAAAGGCTGATAGTGGTATAAAGCACATCTAGCTCTCAGCACATTCAAAATGGGGATGCAGAATATTGCGAGATTGCAGAATAGACTTTACCAAATTTTCTTTCAACAAATGTCCTACAGTGATAACACGACAAAATAGACAACAGATTCTTTTTGATAAGAAATAAAAAAGAACCTTACTGTATTGAAATATACAATATCTTGCAAAATAGACACTGCACTATGATGATGAAAAGACAACTGTATAAATGTTGCGAGATTTACCAACATTTTCATCATCACGCATTAAATCTTAGTCATGTCAAGATATCATTAATGCTAACAGATTGAGGGACTTACATAATCAGCCAAATCAAAGAAGTCATTCTTACCGAGCAATAAAAGTAGATGTAGCAGCAAAATTAGTTTGATGAACTACACGAGGAGCAGTAGCATAATATGTCATTCTCCACAAAGAGCCATGTTTCACCAAGAAGTTGTAACTCCGAGGCAATTGGTTGAAAGGCCAGGGTGTATGTTCTGTCCACAAATCAGTAATAAACACCTGCAATGGATATAACGAAATCAACATACTCATATCTCTCATTCATTATCACATAAAACATACATAATTCCACGACTAATAAGCACAGCCCTCGCAACAAGTTCAACCAAATCTAATGCTTTCAGTTCAGACCATATATGTACATATAAACACAAACTTATAACTGATTGTACTCACTCCGAACCCACTGACTTTAAACCGTAAATTGTCTATGCTTATTAGGTGAGAATTCAATAGGACTCCATCAATCTGACCTGATATTTATCTCCAAATTCTTCATTGAACGCGGCCCTAATAGCTTCAGCAGAGGCTCTGTGACCACCACCAGTATCACTCATCAAAATAAGTACCTTTTTTGGAGGTTCTGATTCAACACCATTGACGGGTATCCCATCGTTCTCCAGTACACTCCCCTCATCTCTAACCGCATTGCTCTCTCCACAATGAACCCCCCCACCAACTGAGGCAAACCCAAGAGGGATTTTCTCACAATGGAATCTAATAGCCTTGTTAAACTGAAAAAGAGCTCTACTAATGCTTGATGAAGCACTCCTACTACTAATACTCAAACTCAATAAAGATGCAGCCTTTGGCTTATTCTTGCAATTCAAAGAATCTTTCTTTCCCCCAGAATCAAAATACAAGTAATTAGACAGCAAACTTGAATATGCATCTAAAGTGAAGTTACTGTTTGAGTAATTGAATACAAAAGGGGCTTTTTGAGATGCATAACCAAAGGGGTTAGCAGATTCTTGAGTCACAGAAGAATGCTGCATCATTCTTTCTCTTCTGTTACTGTAAGGGGTTGAAAAAGAAGTTCAAACTCAATGGCAAATCCAAAAGGGTCTTTCCATATAACATAAAGATTGGATTTTTTTTTCTCCTGGGGCATCAAGAATCCTACATAGCAAGAAAAAGTTAGTAGACAGAGAGAGAAAAAGGGCCACTAATAAAAGAGCCAAGTAATATGAAAGGTACTGTGAGTGTTTTGGAGGAGGCTGGATAGCCACAAGGAGAGGATTTAGGGGGAGAATGTAATATGCTAAGGATTTTTTTTTTTTTGAAATGCTCAAGAGACTTTGCTTATAAAGGTCAAGTGTGTAAAGCGTGAAATTTGGATTAGCCGGATTTAATGTGAGAAAAAGAAATGTGTTATAAAGAGATTAGTTTGGTCAAATTTGATTTTTATTTTATTTTATACACATTAATATTTGTTTTATATTAATTTATGTGAAAGTGTTTAATATTTGAAATTGAAATTTAGAAGAATATTATTAAAAATTTATGATTTAAAATAAGTTATGTGACTAATTATCAGTACTAAATATAAAAGATATTATTCGTTTTTTGGACTGATTAAAAAAATATAATGTAAATTGATTGAAAAGGTATATAAATTGATTTATATCTTATACATATTTTGTAAATTAAAAAAATATAATGTAAATTGATTGAAAAGGTATATAAATTGATTTATATCTTATACATATTTTGTAAATTAATAATCAAACACCATATATAATGTATTGAATTTTATAAAAACAACAATCACCAAATATAATATTAATTGTAATTATTTTAGTACATGAATAATTTTTTTTCCTAAAATAGCAACCAAAATATCCTAATTTTTATTTTTATTTTTATTTTTATTTTTCGAAAAACGAAAAACAAAGATTGGTCGGTGGAGTTTATCACATCAACCAATTGGGTATTCATTGGAAAACCAAAAGAAAATGTGTTGCACATGTTGAATATATGTAATGTTCATTTGGTTGGAAAATTTGGTGTCACTTGACTAAGATATGGACGACTATGTCCGTCAAAATTTCTAAAAGATAAAAAAAAAATTATATAATATTTTTGTTAAAATCATAAAATATCGTGGTTCTTAGTTCATAATCTTTATCTAAAAAAAATTCAAGTGAGAATATCAAAAATATTTTTGATAAAGTTGTTGTCATGTGATCAGGAAACTGCGAGTTCAAGACTTAAAAATAATCTCTGATAGAAATGTAAAGTAAGACTGCATGCAATACGCTGTTGTGGGTGGTTCCTTCCCCAAATCCTACACATAGTGAAAATTTTAGTGCACCAGACTATCCTTTTCTTTAAAAAAAAAATTAAGGATGAATAATAAAGTTTTTCTAAGAAAGAATACAAAACTATAAATGTAAATGATATTTTTGTAAACAACGAGTCTTTTTAGAAATATAGCAGTATATGTTGATTTTAATAGATTAAACTAAATACTGGATTAAAAATAATTTCTGTATAACAAAACACAATATTAATTAATTTCAATATTATTAATACCTATTCAATATTGTTTTTATAACTCTACTAAACAATTCATAATCACGTGAAAAAAAATTAGTGATATTTTAATAAATACAACTCAAAATCTTTATAACATTCTTCTCAAAAAAATCATCTAGTCATTTATATTTTTGGATTTAATAGCTATGGATTTGTTTAAGATGAGAGTAATTGGTTCCTTATCATATATTTTTTTTCTATCGTGACAACTCTTGTTCGCTCAAGGCTCTCGATTGAGTAGCAGAAGTAATTTATTATGAGTTCAAACGGTGAATTCAATAAGATATTACAAATAATCACATCTGTTGAACTGGAGAAAGCAAGTTAGCCCTTACTTAGGTCGAAAGATTTCTTGTATGGTTAATTTCAATATGAAGTCAGTCAAATCATGCTATGTTTCTTGTCTGTCCTAGGTAGAGGCAACCGATTTATTCGTGAATAAGCATTTATCGAGAAGATATTTTGTTGTTTCATAAAAGAGTTTAGGACACTAATAAACATCATGTTTTTTCAAGAAAAAAAGGTCATACGAAAGAAGGTATATTAATCTAAGTAGTCTATATCAAAATTTTATATGCAATTTCCTTGATATCAAATCAAATTCAAATATATCTCTAATTTGAACTTGAGAATACTATTTTTTTTACTCCATAATTGAGAGTAACATGCTTCTAAAAAATAGTTTGAATTTACATGTTTTCTACTTTAAGAGACCAAAATTAATTATTTTTGTTAATTGAAGGATAAATATAAAATTAATGCTTACCTATAATGGGGGGACCAAAAGTATTATTTTACCTTCGATTTTAATGGAAGTTAATTAGAACTAATTTCTAATTAGATTGTAAAAGTTTTATATGAGCATCCCAATGATATAAATGATTTTGGCTGAGAAATAATGTAAAGATAAGTGTAATAACATGTTGAGCTGAAAAACAACTTGCCAATATATGAATGTTGAATTTAGTTTTTGATTATGTACATAAATTGTACATATCATTTATTAATTCCAACAAGGTAAAGAGGAAATGGGAATAAGAGATATAAAATAATATAAATTAAACGGATTCTAATAATTTCACTTATACAATTATACTAGATAGGTTATTACAAATGAATTCTCGATAAAAAATTTTTAAAAATGAACAATGATAGGTCCATTGAATGCATTCTTAGATAGTGACATTGACCTGCATTTTCACAATTTGAATAGTGACTCTTGACCACACAATAATAACTCTTTTAGACGTTTCTTCCACTGAAGGGTATAATCGCTACGAAATTTACAATATAGAGTTTTTATCATCAAATTATAAGATAATAAGTACAGTATAATCTCACACGTGAAATATGAAAAAGAATAAGAGGAATTTTTGCATAAAGTCGCTCAAAAATACCTTAATTATGCTTCATAGCTATAATTTGGATAATTATATTTTGTAACTATAGTTATAGCAGCATTTGTATAATTCACACAACATTTATATACGTTTTTATAATTCACTGTACAATTTGTGCACAACGTTTATATAATTCATTATACAATTCACAGTGTTTGTATATTTCGTTATACAATTTGATTCGTGCACAACTTTTGTATTATCATGCACAATATTCGTATAAAGCATGCGAATTATATAAAAACTCAAACTATAATTATAGCTAATATATTTACTGCAAGGCGTAATTAATTTAAACTATAGCTAATATTAATTAATTAACGAGTACATATTTGCTTATCTGCGTAATTTTTTCAAAGAATAAGTATGTTAAAAAGGTTTACACAGATTTATCCCTACTTTGTGGAGTAAAGATGAGCATCAACATATTATATGAAATAAAAGATATGTTGATGTTGAATAAAAATCTTTTAGAAGAAAGTACTAGGTAGTGGCATTGACCCCAAAAAAGTGACTCTACAAGATTCTGCACATGTGAAAACAAAAAAACAAAGAAATAAGCATATTGATCTTGTTTAAGTTAATAAAGTTGTTAAAGGTACAGTGCAAAAGTGGTCAACCCTTTATCTTGACCATGATAACAATGACCACCAAAGAATACGGTGATGGATTACTCATCCTTTAATAAGAAGTTTCGAATTCGAGCCTTGATAAGAAAAAAAATTTAATAGAGAGTGCTTCCCCTAAATAGGGCCCTATGCGGCACAAATCCAGATATAATTGAACTCCAGTGTGGACACCGAACACCAGGTGGGGAACCAAAAAAAAAACATGATAAAATTAATGATAAATACCAAGAATTTGGGAACTGATGGGAATGCTTGGAATTTCAACTATCATAAGATAAAGTATTCATACCTATATGATACAAAAGTAGTCCCTTTAAAAACATTGCACTAAAAAGACATCATGGCTAACTCCAGATGCAACAAACATAGGCTTTTCTGAGGATGAGCAAGATAGAAAAGTGATCATGCAGTTTGTGAGACAATAATGATGGATGTCATGAGAGAAATGAATTACAAAATATCTTGTGTTTTATCCTCAATTACATCAGGAAAATATTGTCAAACTCCTGCTTCAAGAAATGTAATTTCTATCTTGACCAAATCCAAGATCTTCTGTCCTGTTTAATTCAAAGGAAAACCTCCACCAGAATACTCAACCTCCTGCATTTCAACGACTCCAAAACGTTATGAAAACGGAAGGTACTCAACACAACAGATCCATTAATGATTTTCTAAACCAATCACTTCCAGATATAAAAGCTAGGGAAAACGCATGCTAGATAGAACAATAATGAAGATTAAAATCTGCATAATATGTAGGGAATACAACACAATTGAAGGACAAATATGTGCAGAGGAAAATAAGATATAAAAGTAGTTTTCAATCACGCCAGCTAATGAAAACAACAGAAGTCCAAAATGTTGAAAGATGAGAAATTTGTTTTAGGAGAGTGAGAAAAAGATGTGGATGGTGAGAGATTGCAAACACAGTTTGTTTGTTCCATGTATTCCTCATCTCTAAAATTCTGGTTCTTAAATCATATTCATTTTAGATCCACCCATAATTCCGTGAAAAAGAAGTGAGCAGAAGAGACGTAAGACATACTGGCGTGAGATTATATGGGGCGATTAATCAAATGTTTATCTGAGTGGAAACAAATGTTGAGCAGAATTGAATGTGGAGATTGACAATGCATTTATCACAGAAGACCAGGTTTTTGAGTGTTGTGTGGTAGCAGATTCTGACTAAGTAGCTTATCAGCTCCCACCATGAATGAAGTGACCGAAGGGTCAAGAACCACTCACTGTTTTATTTTCTCACAGATAGATAGACATAGCCTAGTGCTGTCAGTGAAGCAACATGTCAAGACAACCTTTCCCAGTATTTGGAAAGTTCAACAGATCGAGACTCACTCTATAAGATCAGGTCCAAGATGATGTCCTTCAAGGACCATGTGACATTCTCATAGATGATGGCTGAACTGATGAGTCTTCCCCTTGCAACTGGGGTGCAACTCTTTCCTCTAAACCTATATAGACCAACATTCTGATTTATGTCTTTGTTACAAGTTGTGACCAGTGTCACAGGCACAGCTAAATAGGATAAACTATGAAGGAACTTTCACGGAACTTGATGGGAGAAGGAAGTTTCATTGGTAAATTGAGAGACGGTTACAAACTCCAAGATTTTGGGTGATCTAGGCGTGAAAGACCTTTCACTTACTAACAACGCCCTATCCAGGAGAATGGCTGCAAGATATTTAGGATAAAAGAGCACACCCTATCAACAGGTACAAGTTCACTGGACTTAAGGTTTAGTAGAACCTCTGGACTGGAAGGCAGCGAAATTCCGAAGTCCAAAATGAATTGCTTCATAAACAGAGTTCTTCTCGTGACAACCAAAATTCTTGGAAGTTGTAAGTGGGGAATAGTGGGTTGCTTTCTGCAAAGTCCTACTACTATAAGCTCTTGATGAAACGCATTTCACATAAATAAATTTGGGTCATCAGGATGTCGATGCATATTTTTCTACAATTGATTGAAAGCAAAAAGAGTGATTCATTTCTGACTACTTAATATTTGAGGACAAGGAGAACTACAAATGACAGATTAGTGTTTTGTCAAAGAGTTCCAGTGAACACGGACTACCTCCCCTTACATCATCAGAGTGTCTCGCTCGGGCTGAAAATATAGAGATGGTTTGGGCTAAAATTGTTGATTCCACACATTGTGAAGGAGGCATTTCTCAGGTCGGACCTTGAGAAAATGGAGGATAAGACAAAGACCGTGGGATGTTGCTCCACTAGCACTCATGCGTATTGTGTAGAAAATGTGGAATAAGCTCTCGAAAACGGACGATAAGATGAAGAGAGTAAGATGTTGCTCCACTAGCATCGATGTGTATTGTGAAAAAAAATGTGAATAAGCTTTTTAAGGGTCAGAATGATTTTGTACATTAGAGGATCCCTTATCCCTCATTTAGTTTTGGTACACCATGTGGTTTCAATTTATATAGAAAATTGGATGTTTCATAGAGAATCATATTTCTGTGTGAATTCTCTGCCTTTTGATATACTGCTGGTATATGAGTGTTTCCTCCATACATAATAAAATTATATAACCTTTTCAAACAAGAAAATTCCTTTGGATTTACATTATTATTTGGACCGCATAAATTCCATTTCCAAGATCTGCATGAATACAATGACTACATGGAAAAGTAGAACTTCCAGCCTGATTTACCCATCTTAGAAAAGATTATGAGGCCAAAGATAATGAAGTAGGGCATTTAAGTTATAAATTGAAACGAGAACACAATCTTTCTTTGGATTTTCATTATTTCATGTACCACATCAGTTCCATTTTCTACGAGCTCGATGACAATGACTGGGTAGGAAAGTAGAATTGCTCAACCTCATGTACGCATATTATACTAGAATATGTCAACATCTCTTTTGGAAACATATTTCAAACAGTACCAACAGCCTAAGATTTCCAAGCCTCAATTCGTATATGTGAAAAAAGAGTTGATACGCAATCAATTCTAAAAATCTAACCTGGGCAGGTGGCAAGGATGAAACCCAATCTGACGCATGAGTTGGAAGAAGACCCAAAGTGTTAAGCTGCAAAATATATGTAGTTCCATGTTAGCAACCACTTATCAGAGGAACTGCTGTCGAAATTCGAATAACATGTGTAGAACAGTAGAAGAGATGAATATCTTCAGAGAAGCTGATGCTGAATAACATAGGTGAAACAGATGAATATCTACCTTCCAGACGCCCAGTCCTAAACCCACTAGATTGAGTGCAATGAATACTAATTTTGGCGCAAGAAGATCCACTTTGCTGTCCTTGTAAGGCTCAAAAACTGCCCCAGAAAGGAAACATAAGAAGAGATAAGTAACAGGAAATAAAAGGAGCAGTCATATCAAGTCATAGACTGATTCAGCAAAAGTTCAAACACTATGGAATTGCCTGAATCTGAGACAAATTTCAACCAAGAAATTCATTTCTAGTCAAAGTATAACTACACTAAACGAGAACAACAGAACAGTTAATTCAATAGTTTCTGATATGATACTGACCTTTCCCAACACCTTGAAGAGCACTGAGAGGCTGCCACAGAGCTGAGACTGTGATACCAATGCTAAACAAATGAACTGTGCTTCCAGCCATCCACATCATGAAACCCATCATCATCAAATTCTTGAAAGGCGCTTGTGCCACTTCCCATGCTTTCTGTTCCAACGAGTATCAAAATTAAGTACATGATTGTTGTGTAAAAAGTGAGACAACAATCAAAAGAGCTCTTGCATAAAGAGTGTAGGTTATATTCAGTGAAATCCCGCAAGGTGGGGTCTGGAAGGATAGAGTGTACACAGATCTTACCATTACCTCGTGGAGATAGAGACGTTTTTTCTCGAAAACCCTTGGCTCAAATGTATCAAAATCCAAGTAAAAGAAGAAGAAAACAATAGATATAACATAGTGGCTAAAAAAAAAACAAAGTAAATTCTAAAAGAAAAACAATAACAGATGCAAAATAATGTGATAATTGAAAAGCAACAACAACCCAACTATAAAGGCACGACTAATCCTACGACAACCCCTAAATCGTTATAAGGCAAGACAACATTCTACTCCTACTGACTTTCTACCCATATATGCAACCTCCACTCCTTCCTCTAGAGTTATGTCCTTGATAATATGAAGTTGTGTCATGTCCTATTTAATCACCTCTCCCCAATACTTTCTCGGTCTACCCTACGACCCCTCTGCTTACCCCCTAAATCCAACCTCTCGCACCTCCTAATTGAGACATCAACACGCCTCCTCTGTGTATATCCAAACCATCTCAGTCTTACTTCCCTCATCTTGTCTGCCACAAATATCACTCTTACCTTCTCCCAAATAATCTCATTCCTAATCATGTCACTCATAGTATGCCCATGCATCCATCTCAACATTCTAATAGTTGTAAACCAGAATTTAGAAATAAGCAACTCATAATCAGTGAGACTTAAGTGCAGTCTAGCTGAAATTGTTTTAATAACATTTGATAAAACTATGAATAGGTGGACGGAGAAATAGAGAGTAAGAAAGCTATTATACCTACTGATCTAAGAAGAGGTAAATCAAAAAAGGAGACAGTAGTCTCATATTTTGGTAAGTTCTCAGTAAGAATTTAGTATCATTAAAGAAAAATAGACCATTTGACAGAATCAGAATCTTACACTAAATAATTGTGAAGAAATTTTCATGGGGAATAAACCAAGATATAGCCACTTCTTTTTTAAAAAGGACTTCTGAATTTGTGCAACACAACCAAACTTCTTTTAACCATAGAATTTGTTGCTTTTCACAGTGCAATCAAACTCTTTGAAGGTCTCAAAGCTAATACCTGCCCAGCCCAAATTCAAAGCAGAGACCTCAGGCTAGTTTGAGCAGCAATATTTTGGGAAACTTGTGAAGATGTGAGCTCTAATGTGAAGATATCCTTCGGAAAATTCTCAAAAAAATAACGAACACTATTTCTCGTCTTTCCTAGACCACTGTTATGAGTTTGTGATTTCTCAAGTGTCTCTTATAGTACTCCATCCCATCTCATGTACCACCATTTGACTTGGCACAATATGTAAGGAAAAAAATAAGAGTTTTGGAACTTGTGATTTAAAACAATCCTGAGATATTTGTGTGGTTGTAATTCATTTCATCAAGGGTAAAAGGAAAATTAAGTTAAATTTTTTCTAATACAGTAAGGCTAACTTTGTTTTGAGATGGATTAAACAGAAAAGAGTGCCACATAAAATGGCATTGAGGGAGTAATAGATCAACCTTTTCTAGTTCTCCAACAATTATATGGTCGGAATTCCTTTGCCAAGTATAATACTACAGTATACCCTCTAATCAAGAGCCAATAAATGAACGCAATTAGGGATGGCAACGGGGATGGTATGGGGCGGGTTTAGAGCTATGCGGCGGGGGGGGATGCAGGGCGGGTTAAACTAGGTAATTTTTTAAACTAATGCGGGGCGGGGAGGGACGGGTTGCGGGTTTAAATGATACCATCTATCACGAACGGCCCCACACGTGCACATATTGTCCACTCTGGCCCCACAGGGCCACACGGTTTTGTTCCTCCCAGGCAAGCTCGGGAAAACGCGTATACAAGGTCAGAGCTACACAGCGGAAACTGGTACCCGACACGTGCATATATTGTCCGCTTTGGGGCATTACGTATCGCTGTCCCCCTCACGGTTTTGTTCCCGGCAGGCGTTACGTATCGCCGTCCCCGGTAGAACGTGTATGCACATGTAAGGTTCCAAACTTTACATATAGTCCAGGAACTCCCCCTCTTTTTTCGATGTGGGATTCGCCTAAGTGAGCTACAGGCGTTATTGTCTTTAATTTTTTTTTCTAAAATTTTGACTAGACATGTCCGGTAAATTGTTAGTTGTTAAAATGTTAATTAGAAATTTTTAATTAACGATTAAGAAAGAAACGTTAAGATGTCAACTAGAAATAGTAAATTAGTTGTTGAGACGTTAATTAGCCAAAAAAAATTAAATTCAATTAAAAAACGAAAGAACTTTAAAATTTAAGCAGGGCGGGTTTATGCAGGGCGGG
>JAABOM020000103.1:1444200-1461563 GCA_011800125.2 Solanum clarkiae
ATTGCGGATTGAGCTCAACACGCCCCACACCAACCCCATTGCCATCCCTAAATGCAATCAATCAATCAACTATGTAGCAATACCATGCTCGATGGGATTCATCATAGTTTGACTATTTATCACATTGACAGGCAACCTATGGGGAACTTAAAACCGTCAAAGCATTGTTCACTACTGTTGATTAATCAAGAGGGTCGCCGAACTCCTTAAAATTATCTATTGTATGGCATACTTTTGCATTTTGTCCCACACTTCATACCTCCTCTTTCTTCTTTCAGTAACGTAAAGGACCCTGGGTTGGTGGGTAAGTAACGGCCGCTCATCCACTGAGCTGGCCAAAAGAAGCAAGCAAAGAATCTTACTCTGAAAAGCCTATTCCTATCCTAGAAATGCTGCAAACTATTTCAAAGTACTTAAAACAGATTAAATGACAAACAAACATTTACTTTGAAGGTTCCATCTTTCCTTAGAGCAAGTTCCCAATCGAGTTACAAATTAGTAGGAATAGCACAAAAAGCTCAATAAAAACCAAACCCGTCACAACACAATCCTCCTAGATTGGTACCACAAAACAAAGATACACAATGTGCTCGCAAGTCCTTTGCAACAAAGGCTACCGATTTAGTACAAAAATAATCTTCAAAAAAAAATTCAAATACTCCATTAGTTTCAATTTATTTACCTAGTTTTGACTAGACACGAAGTTTAAGAAAGTAAAGAATACTTTCGAATCTTGTAGTCTAAAACTAAAGATACGTAGAATGTATCGAAATTCCCTTTAAACTGTGGTTGCAAAAGAACGAAAAAAGAAAATAACACAGACAAATTGAATCGGAAGGGAATACACATATATGGTCAAATGGGTGTACTGGCCCTCATTGCCCTAGAATAAATTCATCCGTGACCACGACAATGGAACATTCATTCACACAACGCAAGTCTTCCTATCCAAAAATCATTATAAAACAAAAATACATACAAAAATAAAATTAAAAATCACAGCTTTCTTACTTGGGCCTTCCAATTGGCTTCAGCATTCTTCTTTTCCCTACTCAAAGATGAATCATCCTAACAAAAAAACATAAACATCACGGTTATCAAACTCAAAGTATAACATGAATCCAGCAGCCGATCTAGAACACCAAAATTAAGCACATATATATACAATAAACTGCACCAACTACGAACCCACAAGCTATAAATCAAGCATCCATGTATAATTTTTGAGTATAGCAAAAAAAAACTAACCTGATCTTGAGAAGCGCGAGTGAATCCAAGGGGATCAGGGATGTCACGAGAAGTAGAGTTATCGGTGAAGTCTACTGCCCATCTACGCCCCATACTCATCACTGCTTTACCTTTATCCATGGTGATTTTCACTTCTCATACACACACACACACTGTGTGTTTTTCGTCGATTTGTTGAAATTTAGGCACCGGCGATGATTGTGATTTTTTGGAGATGTTTTGGGAGTCTTCTTTTTGTTTTTGTAGGGTGGCGAATGTCACAAGGTAGGAAGTAAGAGGGGCAAAGTGTAATTGAAAAAACGTTGTGGGCATTGAAGGTTTTAGGAAAAGGTTAGTTTAGCAAAGAAATCTTTTTTTAAAAAAATATATATATATTGTTACAAATTTATTTAATTTGGTGGATGTTTCATTTTATGTATGTATTGTATTGATAAAAGGTTGTAAACGGGTGATTTACTCATTCTATAAAAGGCGTATTATTTATCCTTTGTAAAATGACACATTCTAAGAGATTAACATATTCTCTATATTGCACTTTATTTGTCTTCCTTTCTAGTTTAATACTCTCTCTATTTCATATTAACTGAATTTTTAAAATAATGCATACATATTAAGAAATATATTTTAAGACAAAATTTTAATCAAATTTTTCATTACTGCCCTTTTGTTTATTCTTAAGTTATTAATTACTATTCTTATATTGTTAATATGTTACAATACATTATCAACACAAGTCTTTAGCCAATCGAGATTTACTTAAATAAGAGTTATCTTTTTCTTAAAAGATAATCAATTTTCTTTCTAATTCAAGTATCATTTATATATTTATAACATCTCTAAAAGACTTTCGTAAGCTTTTGTTCTATAATTTCATTACTGTACAAGTAACTTGCTTTAGGTAGTATTATAATATTGTACTAGTTGTGATAGTTGATATGTTTAAGATTTAAATTTATTCATATGCCATTAACCTATAACTCTAAATTACATATTATGTATTATGATAGTTGGCTAGTTAGAATACTCGTAAATATTTTTCTTTTATACATTTATAATTATTATTTTTGTGTCATAAATAAGAATAGTGTTGTATTAAATATAACTATAATACATATAAAAATGTGCATAAATATCTATTTAATCTAGTAGTAAATATCATAGAAAAAATATATTAAATTTATCGTCTTAATACTTTATGAGTTTACATGACTTTGTAACATTCCATGTTAATGCATATAATATATTTTGTACTCAAATTATACTTTATCATTTGAAATACTAATTTTAGCATTTATTATAAAGAAACCAACATTATATTATTAACTTAGTTATTTTATGATAGTTTTTCTCATGTTGAATTTGTCAAAACTTGACATTTCTAGAAAGAACTATTTTTCGTGGGTACTTGATGTTGAAATTTACCTTACCAATAATGGTCTTGGTGATACGATAATCGAAGAAAATAAAGCATCAGGTCATGATAAAGCAGAGGTTATGATTTTTCTTCTTCATCATCTAGATGAAAGCCTAAAAGTTGAATACCTGATAGTGAAAGATCCACTGGAATTGTGGATAGGTTTGAAAGGAAGGTAAGACCACCTTAAAACCATGCTATTGGCACGGGTTCGTTATGAGTGAATGCACTTACGATTTCAAGATTTTAAATTATAATTGAGTATAATTTTATTGTATTTAAAATCACGTCCTAATTAAAATTATGTGAGAAAATTATAAAAGATATTGAAAAAAATAATAACTACTTTTCATGTCTCAAATGTGATATTACCGCAGCAATATCGTGAAAATGATTTTCAAAAATACTCTGAATTGATCTCATGAATTTTGGTGATTGAGCGACATAACGTTTTATTAATGAAAAATCATGAAGCCCGTCCTATTGGAACTACTCCATTACCAGAAGCAAACAGGGTCATTTTGAAATAAGACAAAATAATCAAGGCCAAAATTATGTGTGCGGTGTGACAGGGGCAAGAGACGATATAATAATCATCGAGATAGTGGTCATAATAAAAGGGAGGACAAAATGAGTTCTCAAAATAATCCTTCAAGAGGTAAAGGTGATCATTGTTATCGTTGTGGTCTAAAAAGTCATTGGAAATATAAATGTCGAACACTTGGGCATTTTGTTAGTTTGTATCAAAATTCCTTCGAAAGCAAAGGAAAGGAAAGTGGTGCCTCCAATTCTAATGCCCGGATGAAGTCATAATTAACACTTAAAGATGATGTTCGGACAAGGCATTCTCATGAATATAATGAGAATGTTGAGGTAAACTTGACATTGAAAGATGATGTTTTTTATGGCCTTCGATGATATTACTCATCTGGAAACTAAAGCTTCTTTGAGGATCAAAGATGAAGATTGATTATTAAATTGAAAAATAAATAATATTATGTTTAGAAAAATAAATAATATTATGTTTAATTATTTTACTTAAAGTTAAAGTATTT
Source organism: Solanum clarkiae (assembly GCA_011800125.2). Classification (NCBI taxonomy): domain Eukaryota; kingdom Viridiplantae; phylum Streptophyta; class Magnoliopsida; order Solanales; family Solanaceae; genus Solanum; species Solanum clarkiae. Next base: position 1,447,918 of record JAABOM020000103.1, read on the forward strand.
AAATTTTCTTTTGTTAGTTCTTTTACGTAGTTCTTATGATGTATTTTTATTTTATGAAGATAAATAAAATTTTTAGCCTTCAATTGGATCGAAGATGAGTAATGGAGATATGTGTCTTCTAAACATGCCTATGTTAATACAATATCCGGTAGTACAAAATCAACTGAGGGCTCTAGAAGAGCAATCTTATTACAACTTGGGAAAACAATACTGGTAATTGATAATGTATTGTATTATAGTAAGTCTCAAAGAAACTTATTAAGTTTCAAGGTTATACGCTAAAATGGCTATCATGTTGTGACAGCGAATGAAGGAAATATTGACTACCTTTATATTACTATAATAAATATGAAGAAGAAAATTCACGAAAAATTATCTGCACTTTCTTTTGGGTTGTAGCATATAAATATGACACAGTTGAATCAAATGTCATAGTAAATAGAAGGTTTATGGATTCTAATGATTTTATCATTTGGCATGACCGATTGGGTCATCCCCATTATAATATGATGCTTAGAATAATTGAGATTTCACATGGGCATATTTTGATAAGAACCAAAATGTTCTTAAATCAAATGAATTCTCTTGTACTGCTTGTTCTCAAGGAAAGTTGATTATTAAACCATCAACAACTAAGATTGGGATGGAATTCCCTACATTTTTGTAACGAATACATGATGATATATGTGGACCTATTCACCCTGCATATGAATTATTTAAATACTATATGGTCTTGATAGACGTATCTACAAGATGGTCACATATATGCTTATTGTCAACTCGCAATATGACCTTTGCGAGATTGTTGGCTCAAACAATAAAGCTAAGAGCACAATTTTCAGAGTATGCAATAAAGAGAATTCGTCTTGATAATGTTGGTGAGTGTACATCTCATGCATTTAATGATTATTATTTGTCTCTTGGAATAACAATTGAACAGCTTATTGCTCATGTTCCTACTCAAAATGGTCTAGCAAAGTCATTGATTAAATGTCTTCAATTGATAGCTAGACCATTGTTGATAAGGACAAAGTTGTTTGTTTCAATATGGGGGCATACTATTTTGCATGCAACAACACTTATACGCATAAGGTCAACCAATTATCAAGATATCTCCCTATTATAGTTGATTTTTAGTTAGGAGCCAAACATTTCATAGTTTTAGAGTCTTTGATTGTGCGGCATATGTTCCAATTGCTCCACCGTAACGCACAAAAATAGATCCCCAAAAATGGTTGGGGATGTATATCTAGTATAAATCTAGTTCTATTATAAAATATTTTGAATCTAGAACTGAAGATTTATTTACAACAAGGTTTGATGATTGTCAATTTGATGAACCAGTATACCCAACATTAGGGGGAGAATATAAACAATTGCAAAATGAGGTAGAGTGGAATTCATTGTCATCAACTCATTTAGATCATCGAATAAATCAATGTGAGCAATAAGTTTAAAGTTGATTCATTTGCAAAGTATTGCAAAATCAATGCCACATGCATTTGCTAATAACCTTTCACGGGGTTCCCAAATCGCATACCCCATCTACTAATGCTCAAGTTTAAGTTGCAAATAAATCAAATAAAAAATTAGTCATGCGATTTAGCAAATGTCCTCTGACAATTTGTTATTTTTCCAAATTTCTTTTTGGTTGTATCATCAACAGTTAAAATAATGTTAGAATCAGTAGTAGTGTTAGAACCATCCTTAGCAGGTTGATTAGATAAAGCATAATCGACTTTTGATTGTTCAAAGAAAATCACAATTTTTTGTGATCAATATCTAAAATTATTTTCATCCAAAGGCTCAAGCTTTGATAAATCACAAAAAATTTTGTTCAAAGAAATAGTCATTTATCAATGTTGTAGGTAAGGAAAATAGCTTTCAAATTGTTAAAAAAAATACTATAACATTGATATTGGACTAGAATTAAATAACTTATTACAAACATTGTATCATGGCAAGCCACTGGCTTGAAAGTGATTTCAATTTGACTTCGATGCAAAATATTGTAGCTGATCGCTCCCCAAGGTTCGACAATTACTTTTAAAACATGCACTCATACTTGAAAGCTTGGAGATTGCCCAAAAATCAATTTCTCAAAAATATTCAAGGAGAAAGAAGGAAGTTAGTTTCATTTTCTTTTTGTTGGTATGTTATATAATGTCCACAAAAGCCTATTTATATAGGATTTTTCAAAAGAAGTTATTGTAAAGAAAAGAGTAAATTTGGAGAAACGTATTGTGAATATAAATGACAATGAAGATCATTGCATCACATTCTTCAAAACTCTTCTAATAATTTTGGAACAGAAATATTTTTTCTTTTTTAACGCATTTTATTTTATCTTCTTTGCATTACTTAAAATTAATAAGTATGGAATAAATTTTACAATTACCTTTGCTTAATTTGAGACTTTAGTCGAAATCACGTGTTATAAAGGTTGAAAATTGTGATATTGATAGTTATATAATTCAAGTACATCAAAAAAAAAAAAACTTATCTCCTAATGAAAATTCATTTTCAAAGAAAATTTTTATTTTGAACTTGTGTTGAAATCAATATTTTGTCCTTAATGTATGATTTCAATTCAAACTTTAAAGATAAGAAAGGATCAAAGCGATTCTAGAAAAATTGCAAGAATATAGAGGTTGACACATAGAGGTAAAACTGGGTCTAAAAATGTATACTTTTGCAATTTTCCCAACGATTCTCAATGCATTTTTTTATTTGATCATTACAACAACAACAATATTACCCCAATGCCCCAAAGGCTCCCGCCCATTGCGGGGTAAGGGGGAGGTCGGATATACGCAGCCTGACCTCTATGTTTAAAAACATAGCGCGACTGCTTTCGGATTTTATTTGATCATTAATGTATATGTTTGATGAAAAATATATATAAAAAAGTGATTAGTATCATTCTAAGTCAAGACAAAAAATTATTTTATTATCAATATAAATAAAGATTCTTGATGTAGTAGGTTAGTTGGATTAATCGTATCTTTATATATTGTGTTGTCACTATACATCATTTATGATTTGCTACTTTTATTATATGTATAAAAATTATCATTTGCTTTTCATTTTAGTCGCTATTCTATATCTAGTATTTTTCTGCTTTTATGACTGATATATTTGAGCTGAGGGGCTTCCAGAAACAACCGCTCTATCAATATAAGGTAGTGATAAAGTTTACATATATTTTATCTTCCTGAAACTCTACTTGTAAAATTTCACTGATATATTGCTGTTGTTTTTGTTATCGACATATCTACTTTACATGAGCTATAAACTATAAACGTAAAATACTTTATTGTATCATTTAATCTAAAATCAAAATCAATGAAGTATAGAAGAAAATCTATAATATCTTCAATTGAGCAAAATAGATCATATATCAAAAAAAAAAAAAATTCAAAAGCCTTAATTTTAGTTAAGAGGAAAGGAATAATTATCTTCACTAATACAGTATAGAATCCGGAATAATTACAATAGATGGTCATTCAGCCAAAGTCATTATAAAAAAAAAAGTTAATAGAGCATATATCGTCAGTGTATATTATATGTATAGTCAAGTTATATGCAACATTTGAGATGACCATTTGTTGTTATAGTATATATTTAATCTATAATCAAATTATATTCAATTTTTGAGTGTATTATGATGTACATTCAGTATATAACTCATGTATAAATAAGCTATATTGTATAGTCGGTATATACTTTTTATGATCTTTGACTAACTATCTTGTATAGTCACAACATATTTCTCATAATTTTTACTATTCTTTATGTAAATAAAGTAGAAAAAAGTTAATTACATATACGACTTATTTTACCATATCCTATAAAATTATCTATTATTTGAAAAAAATTATAAAAATCTCTATTCTTTTCTATTTCTGAGACATCACTGTACGTGATGTATCGATTGGATACACCACTCTACGCGATGTATTGAAACGTCGGATAGATCACTCTACGCGATATATCTATTCAATACATCACATAAACGTTGGGTATATCATTTTTACGTGAGGTATCAGTTGGATACATCACTTTACGTGGTGTATCAGAACGTACATGATGTATTCAAATTCTATCAAATATAAGAAGTTTTTGTAATTTGAAAAAGAATAGAAATATGCTATAATTAGCTCTTAATAGTATGAGATTCGTGTAAATCCCTACAATAAAATATAACTATATTTGTCATAAACTAATTAATTTATTATTTATATTTGAAATTAACTTACATTAGACCAATCTAATGACTCTGAGAAAAATATACAATATTAGAAACCATTTCCATCATATTTACCTGTAAGGACCAAATGCAACCAATTAAGCACCATTTTTCATCATTTTCTCTACTAAGTAAACACAGTATTAGAGTGATTTAAATACAAATTTTGCGTTTCTTTCACTTCCAGATCTTGATTGCTCTCTGCATTTCAGAGCAATTTGATCGAATTTCGCAAATACCCAGATGCAAGATCTTCAATCTGCACCACCCCTTTCTCCGCATTCCAACCACGCGCCACCACGCTCCGCCGCTGACCTGTTCGGAGACCCAACTGACCCAAATCCACCGCAATGGCTAAACCCCATGTTGTTCCAATCCCAAGATTTCGATCCAGAATCGTATATCTCCGATTTACGCACCTTTGTTCCCCTTGAAACTCTCCGTTCGGAGCTTCGTTCTCACTTCACGTCGCTGCAGCGTGACCTTGTGGATCTCATCAATCGAGATTATGCTGATTTTGTTAGCCTTAGTACGAAGCTTACTGATGTTGATGCTGCTGTGGTGCGTATGAGGGCTCCTTTGTTGGAGATCAGGGAGAAAATTGATGCTTTTCGTAATGCTGTTGAAGGGTCTCTTGCTGCTTTGCAAAACAGGCTGAAACAAAGAGCTGATGCTGGAGAAGCCAGGGAAGTTCTTGAACTTTTACTTGATACTTTTCATGTTGTTTCTAAAGTTGAAAAATTGATTAAGGAGTTACCAAGTGGCCAAACTGATTATGTTGAGAGTGGATCTAATCTGAGGGAAACTCAAAGTATGTTACTAGAGAGAATTGCTAGTGAAATGAATAGGCTAAAATTTTATATTTCTCATGCTAAGACTATGCCCTTTATTGAGAATATGGAGAAGAGAATACAGAACGCTAGTTCTTTATTGGATACAAGCTTAGGACATTGTCTTGTAGATGGACTTGAACATAGGGATGCTAATGCTATATATAATTGCCTGCGTGCGTATGCCGCTATTGATAATACCAAGAATGCGGAGGAAACTTTTCGATCGACTATAGTGGGACCTTTGATCCAAAAAGTCATCCCGCAAAATCCATCTGGAGTTGTTGGTGGATCGTCTGGACATGAACTTGAGGAGGACTATGTTAAGATCAAGCGATATATAGAGGATGATTGTAAGTTTCTATTGGACATATCCTCTATTGAGAATTCCGGTCTACATGTTTCTAGCTTCCTTGCAAATTCTATCCTTAAAGAGGTTCACTCTGCCATCCAGAAAGGAAAACCAGTGGTGTTCTCTCCTGGAAGGCCTACTGTGTTCCTAAAAAATTACAAAGCAAGCTTGGATTTCCTGGCACATTTAGAAGGTTACTGTCCCTCGCGAGCTGAAGTAGTCAAGTTTCGTTTGGAAGCTGCATATATTGAGTTCATGAAGCAATGGAATGTGGGTGTCTATTTCTCATTGAAGTTCCAAGAGATAGCTGGGGCTCTTGATTCTGCACTTAGTGTTGCTGGTCTTGTCCCAGTGGTCTCTGACCAGAGGAAGCCTCAAGACTTGATTTTGAAGCAGAGTATCTCTCTTTTAGAGTGCTTAAGATCTTGCTGGAGAGATGATGTTCTTGTCCTATCTTGCTCGGACAAGTTCTTGCGTTTGTCTTTGCAACTCATGTCTAGATTCTCAAGCTGGTTATCTACCGGATTGGCTGCTCGTAAAGCTAGTAATGTGGGCTCAAACCCAGGATCTGAATGGGCTATTTCTGCAGTCCCTGACGATTTAGTATTTGTTGTTCACGATTTGAACTGTTTGGTGGAGGAAGTGTGTGGTGATTACCTTGAACACATTCTTGAGTTGCTCAAGTCATGCCCTGCTGAAGTTTGTGATAGTGTAAAACAGAGTATTTTACAAGGTGGGAAGTCCCTGAAAGGCCTTCTGCCAATTGTGATGAGTGCAATAATTGAGTCAATAGTTGAGAAATCTGTAGAGGACTTGAGACAGTTGAAAGGAATAACTGCTACCTACAGGATGACTAACAAGCCTCTCCCTGTCAGGCATTCTCCATATGTCTCTGGAGTATTGCGTCCATTGAAGGAATTTTTGGAGGGAGAAAGGGCTGCAACATGTCTAACAAATGAGATGAGGAATGAGCTCTTGCAGGGTGCTGCTTTGGAAATAACTCAACGTTACAATGATTTAACTTCCGAACTTGTCAATATGAGTAGAAGAACGGAATCTTCTCTTCAAAAACTACGTTTGGGTGCTCAAAGACGAGCTGGAGCAAGCTCAGATGTCTCGGACCACAATTTATCCGAAACTGACAAGATCTGCATGCAATTATTTCTTGATATTCAGGAGTATGCGCGGAGCCTTTCATTACTTGGGGTAGATGCAGCTAGTATTCCACCTTATCAATCATTATGGCAATGTGTTGCCCCTGCTGAGAGAAAAAACACAATCAGCTTCTAGTTTAGACTTGGTTATTTTATATGTCTACTTCATTTTGTATCAATATCTCATTCTTTTCTTATTGTTTTTCCCCTCTGTTATATTATAAATTTTGATTAAACAAAGCTACAATTGATAACTGAGATCTTCTGATATGGATACTGATTGTGGTGGATATCAGAATATTGCAGCGGTTTTTTCCCCGAGTCATACATACATAGAGTGACTGCTATCTTAATTAGAAATAAAAAAACACTTCATTTACCCTTGTGATCAACACTTCAACAGAGATAAACAGCTAAATTTTTTCCATTCACACAAATGAATTGCACTGCATGTTAGCACTAGTGCTTGTGTACACATATGATAAGATGAATTGTCAGTTGAACAACCATCCCCCATTTTTCTTCCTTCCCCTTCTCTTCTATTGTAAGTCTGTCTTCTTCCTCTTCTTTTTCTATTTCCTGTAAATCAAGAACCACTAATCTGACCAAAATATTTACTTCTTGATGTCTTTTAACTGCTACATCAAAGTTTAGATCAGCCCATTTTTTATATCTTGGAGTTAATTTCTTGTTTTTGTTTTGCTATTGAAACTGGTAATTTTGTATTCCTCAGCATTAAGGACATGACAGAAACCTCCAAAAAGGTAGTAAAGCAAAATTAAGCTAATTACAGTGAGCCTCAAAGATCTACTAACTGTCAGCTTCTTCCATACAAAGTACTTTACACCAAAATAGAAAGTTGCTATGCAGTTCCACTTGATTCTCAGAGTTGTGTAGAGTCCCTCTTCAAAGCGTTTTCCATTCCTCTCTATCCAGTATTCCATCTTTATTTGTTTCATGACCCGAACTTTTTTCCTATGCTTTGGCCGGTTCTGCAATAAATTGTTACTTATGCTTTTGTACAAATTGAATGAGTGAAGTTTGCTCGTCTTGTTTATCTGTTGTGCTAGTCTTGCAGATTACAAGCTGAAAAATGGCTCTACTGGCTATAATTTGATCCAAAATTGGTTCAGTATAACCCCTTGTGGTAGGACCAAATTGGAAATGAACAAATCAGAGATTCTTATATGTAGTGTTTGTTCTGGTGATAACTGATGAGGGAAGACTCTACTTGTGTTTGATCTTTTCATCAGAGTCATATTGTTTGTCATCTGAACCAAATCATTCACTTTTGTATAGCCAGTCACTGTGAGCATGAGATTGCAGTGGACATTGAAAGATCTCGACTTACTGTTCTGTGTGCTGTGATCAAGTGTCAATGCTGATTTTGATAGGGCTGTGATGTGTCAACACATCATGGGATTTCCAAGAACTGCTACATAGTTGGTTCTCATCCTTCAGAGACTACGAGTGTAATAAGGAAGAATGTGACCATCTCCTCTTAAAATGTCCAAATTATTAGGAATAGCTCTGCAAGGCTTTACCGGAAGCTACTTGTAAGCTGTCTATTTGATTTCAAGCATATCCAAAAAACTGTATAATAGACATCCACGATACGATATATTTATAACATCTTCAACATTATTTTCGTTTTTAACAAAGCCCTAGACAAGACATGTAATACAACAACAACAACAACATACCCAGTGAAGTCCCACCAGACATGTAAGACAAGACATGTAATGCTACTAAATAATTTCATGGGCTTCTTTCCTTTGAATCATTTCACGTCTTTGATATTTCAACTACTCTTTTGTTTTAATTTGTTTGTTTGACTTTCACAAACATGAAAAATAATTAAATTTTATGGTCTTAAAGGATATGTCGAATGTACTGAAGTTCTCTTTAATTTTGCAATCTTATATATTTCATATGAAATAACAAAATTCTTAATGGAATAAAAAGGAAAACAAGACAAATAAATTGAAACAAAGAATGTGCTAAAAATTGTATGGATTATTTCTTAATGGATGTTTTCAAGATTTAACTTAAACAAAGACAATGATTTAGATTGATTATCTTAGTTTTGTCTCTAATCTCATTTAGCTTGATTATTTTAGTAATTGGCTTAAATCTCTCCATGATCTTTACTTTTATACAACAACATGCCCATTAAAGATTTTACAAGTGGGGGCTGGGGAAAGAAAAATATACGCAAACTTTATCACTATCTCATAGAGATAGAGATTATCTCGGAAAAATTCCCATTTCAAAAATCATCCCCAATAGCAGAAAATACTAGATATGAAACGATTAGAATGGACAATAAAAGAAAATATATAGCGACAATAAAAGTAACATAATAAATAACGGACAATAACAACACAATATATAATGACACGACTACTGACCTACTATAACCCAAGGCTTCTAACCTTTACCCTAATACGTGACCTCCACTCCTTTTCTACCCCTTAGTGTAACCCCTAAATTCATCCTTTTGCACTTCCTGATCGGAGCATCAACACTTCTTCTCTGCACATGCCTAAACCATTACAGTCGCGCTTGTTTCATTTTGTCTACCATAGAGACCATCCTTAACTTCCTCCGAATGATATCATTCCTAATCTTATCCTTTCTGGTGTGTCGACACATTCTTCTCAATATCTTCATCTGAGCGACCTATATCTTCTGAAATGTGAGTTTTTTAATTGGCCAGCACTCCATCCATATAGCAGAGACAGTTTAACCACAATTATGTAAAACTTGTCTTTTAAGTTTAGATGGTATCCTTTTATTGCACAGTACTCCAGAGGCAAACCTTCATTTCATCCATGCAACCCCAATACGATATGTGATATTGTATTTTTATTTTTGTATGTTCGATATATGAAAATAAATCACAAAGATCCTTATAAGGTTATTTATCTTTATTAATCCAAAAGATAATGTTGAATTATTTGGCCAACAGGATTTAAACACAATATTCCGTCTTGAAATCCAATAAACCTACGAATTGGGTACTGGAAACCCCCACAAAAGATCCTTATTAGGTTATTTTCACAACTTAAAGAACGCACATCTAAATACCTCAACTCTTTCCCACCGTGTCTCGTGAACATTCAACGCTGATATGATACATAAGTTTCGAAGGTGTTTAAATAATCATTTTATAAGTTGAATCTTCAACACATGCGATAAAGATAAGTTGACGTGTCTACATGTGCACCCTCAAAATTGGAGTATTTAATTACCAGTTAAGACCAAATTAAGGTACAAGCCCTATGTTTTCGCAGGCCTCTGAAAAATGGTGAAACCAGAGCAAACCAAGGCACAATTAGCTGCTGCAAGGAGACAATCATAGTTTACAGCAAAACAAATTTAGAATACTAAGTTAAGATCAAAAGGTTTCTCCTTTCAGTCTTCCCACTCTTAACAGTAGTATATTCTACATTCAGCTCATTTCAGACCAGACAGAACATCTAAAAACAATTGTAGCACTGCGAGCCGCAGTATTGCAGGTGTTCGGCAATGACCAATTGTTTCAATCTAGCAATAACTTCTGTACAAAAGAAGGAAAAAAAGAGAATTGTTTCTTAGGGTTGAATAGAAATCCCTTTGACATCCCTAACACCTCACCGGTTTAATTATCTGCTTGAAAGGTATAGCAGGAGAGTCATGTAGAACAGGGACTCTGCCATGTTGATAGGTCAGAAAGAAGATCTCGAAGCTGATCAATCAGAAGCTTGAGATGCTTGTTCTTGACTACAAGTTTCTGCAATTTTAAGAACAAGAGAACATGCGTACAATCTTGATCATATTAGCAACTTGATTTTTTCATTACCATAAGATAATCGAAAGCTTATAGCATCCACTCAAGTACGATCAATCTCTACCTTACGTTGAAGACTTCTCATTGCCACTAGGGGGAGACATAAAGCAAATGAAACACAATTTGACTAACTTTAATGTAACAGGAATAAAATCGATGATGATACAGTATGTACAACAAGCAGAGGATGTTGAAACCAAGTTTTCATATGATATCACAAAGTCATATTGTTCAGATTTGAGGTTGTGACAAATATTGGAAATTCTGAAAAGTTTGTACAGTAAGACATTTTGGGGTATGAATGGAAATGTAACATGTGGTATAACTCAATATTGTTTTACTGAAGAAAAAATAACCCAACGGATAAAGGAAGAAATCAGTCATGGTTCAAATGTTGGCATACACATTTGCTTCCCCAACCCCCACCCACCCCAAACATCCGAGGAAATTCCAAGATGTCAAAACTTGATATGTTTATCAATACCTTCTTTAATGCAGAGGCCCGGTCCTCCAGCTGCTCAATTTCAGCTTGATCTGCAGCAGATAGTGAACCACTAGCAGAAGAAGCCTCCAATGCTTTTGCCTGGCTAACATAGTTAGTAATGATTTGAAATATCACAATGAGCAACACAATATGACTTGTTAATCATGAGAGAACACGAAGGAGAGTTTGACAATCTGCAGTTAAAATGGAGTAAATACTTGCACAATTCAAAAGTACGAAGTTATTAGGAAAAACTTAATAAACCATTTTGATGTATCATGCACATATGTTGAGCAACAAAAAGGCACGCAACATCACTGATCTATTTGTTAAAACAGACAAATGAAACAACTTACAAAATTCTTAACTAGGTTCTCCAATGCACAAACACAAGGCAATCCATACATCAAAACCAAGGACCTAAGATGTGATTATAGAGCTCAATCTTTCTTGAAAAGAATAAAGACCAGTAGTTAATCTTGGTATAAACACTTACACCTCATGAGCATTTGAACAGAGGAAACAAGAACAACCTGGAAAACATAGTTGATTTCCTTTCCCCAGCCCAACAGAGCTGCCCACAGACCCAGAAGGATATAGGACAAATCAGGGAAATGGTAAAGCAGCACAATTGAGCTTTATCAGCTAATGGCAAGGGATAATCAAACTACCGACTGCTATATTCATAAAAAGTGCTTTCCCATTGCCTAGAGTACACAACAACAATATACCCTCGCTATTAGCTGATATAGCTAATCCCATGTCTAGAATATAAAAATATAAAAATTTCCGTGTACAAATGTTGCTCACATCGTAAAGACAAACTGTGCTGGTAGATATAACTGCATGTCTTGCCTATATCAATCAGCAAAATGCTTAACCCTTTCTTTTTGATAAAGATCAATCACCAAACTCTTTTCACATTAGATTTACCTTTATCACTAGATGATGTCTTTTTTGCTGCTCAGGCTGGATGATATTATTCTTTACTATGGTTCTCCCAAGGAACAAAATTTCAAGAATATCTATTTTAGTTGTAGTCCCAATCAAAATTATCATCTTACAGAACACCAGTAACACCTATGCCTCAACCTCAAGCTGGTTGATGCAGGAGATATATGAACCCTCCATATCCATTGGGCTCCATACGAAACCATTTTATACCAATATTCGATAGTTTTGGCTTTTTGGGATCTCACTATAGATTCTCTATGTTGGATCCAAACTCGTTGTGTCACGTTGAACTACCTTTGCTATTGAACCAAAGTCGTAGTCTTTTACACCTTTCTTTTTAACTTTCAGCTCTCATTCATTTATATTGCAGATTAATCACAATATTTTTGGATACACCATTCATATAATGGACCTCACTAGAAGTGATTCATCCATACAGCTGAATCCAAACTAGTTTATGATGGATCCATAGTTAATTCATGATTATATCAAACTAAGTTTTGCTTGATCACTATCTTAACCATACAAATAAAAAACATTAACAAATACAAAAAAATAATACTACATAAATGCACACTCAAAAGTCAAACTTGGCATCAGCTTACAAGTACACATTCCAACTTGAGTATGCACGTCTGCACACCTCAACTAGCTTCCGTTGTGTTAGTTGAACATTACAACTGACTCAATGAGCATCTAGACACTTTCAAAATTTACGCATCACATCAGCATGGGTGTCATGAGACACAATGGGTACCAGTTGGAGTGTTGCCCTCTCAAATTGGATTGCTTACTTGTTAGTTGAGGCCAAGTTTGAATGTCCAACAACAACATACCCAGTATAATCCCACAAGTGGGGTCTGGGGAGGGTAAATTGTACGCAGACCTTACCGCTACTTCATGGAAGTAGAGAGGCTGTTTCCGATTTATGATAATACAAAAATTCAAAAGAAATATGCATTTTTATACTTAAGATTTACCTTCTGGGAATTAGAAATTGCTGTAAGAACAGAACGCAAGGAAGCAATGGAGGACTTATAACGCAAACGAGATTCATCAAGGGCACCGCCACCAATATCCAAATGCTGAGCAGATGCAGAAGAAGAAGAGGAAGCATCGGACGAAATATCTCCGTTGGAATGATGCTGTTGTCCATTACTCAAAACAGCACTAGCACCAACAACTCCACCAGCCGATGCCGCAGCAGAAGTAGCCGTATTTTGAGTGGACCAAAGTAATGGGTTACAGAGTTCATCGTTCATGGCGGAGAGAATTTGATGTGCTGCTTCTACTGTATCTTCTAAATGCTTTTGACCTTCTATTGCTAGTTCTTGAATGGTTTTAGGACTTGTCATGGTGGTGCCTTTGTCATCCATTCTGGAAAAATGTCACCGGCTAGTCAAAACCCTAGATCCCGGCGGCGATAGTGGTGGCGATGGGCGGTGAGAGAAGGTTCAATTTGGGCCGGCTAGGAGTTGTTGGAAGGGAAAATTACGTAACTAAGCTAATATTCAATAATTAATTATGATATATAATTATTATTTAATTTAATATAAATAATTATAGCTTAAAATAAAATAGTTATTAATTAGATTCATATCTTTTATTTGTATACATTTTTTTTCCCTTTTTTATACAAATCAAAATCATTCTCTTTCATTTTATTTATAATTTAATCCCTAAAAATCTTTCAGATTCCCTTAAATCTCTCAACAAAATCAACATTCAAAAATTTTAAAATTTTATGATTCTCTCTCCTAAACCTTTATACTTAAATCAATGTAAGTTGTT
>JAABOM020000103.1:1461663-1484202 GCA_011800125.2 Solanum clarkiae
CTAATTTTATACCTTTTATATACTTTGTATACATGAATATAAAAAATTATCTATAACCTTTTTATGTAAAATTGTTTTTATACACATTAATGATTTCTCAAATTTTGTGTATTTTTAGTTATATAAGTTAATATGTAACGACAACAATAAAATTAAATAAATTTGTTACACATTTTTATGTACTTTTACAGGAATTAAAATTAATTCTTTTAAGTGATTTTTGACAAATCATAAATTACAATAACTATATATAAAGCAAGAACCATAAATTAATTGTTTTAGGTATAAATTAAAGGTTCTGAAAAAGTCATTTTAAGCAAGGAATTCTAATAAAATATAATCACCATAAATTAAGGTATTGTTTTCGATTTAAAATAATTGAATTTATAGCCTTTCATTAATTGTTTTCATATGAAATTTTGTATAAATGATTCCATTTAGCCAAAATATACAAATAATGAGTCTGACTATAGTTATAAAATGTAATTAATTAAATTGTAGCTATTTTGACCTATTAAGTTTCAGCAGTAAGTTATTTATGAAAGTTCCTCTTTTTTAAATTATTGGATCAAGCCCAAAATCAAGTTACTTGAGTCAGTATAAATAAGGTAAATTTCAAACATATATAATTTAATTTCGTTTGCTTTAAATATACTCAAACTTTATTTATTAAAAAAGTTCAAAATTATTGATATATTTAAAGGCGAAACTCATTGATGGCCATCAAAAATTGACACCAACTTTCATTTAGGCACCAATTGAAGTTTGTTCATTTTAAATACTTCATATCAGGTTCACTATATTGCTTTGATACTTTTTAATAATAGACTAAATATATAAGATATATGTAATACACTCGTTGATGATGTGCCAAAATAGAAAATTAAATGAAGACATGAAGACTGTTAATTTTTTAACTTCTCCTTTGTGCATGTGAAACTCAAATGAGAAAATTTCCTTTCCTTCAAAGAAGCTACTACAACCTTATCTGTACTCCTTTACTTTTGTTTTTTTGAGTGAAAACCAATCAAATATTCTAAAAAAGCTATGCATGCATGCATGCATGTTCCACCTACCATACATATATATTCTCCTATATTAGAAAAGTTCTATTTTTGACGTATCTATTTTATCAAATCTGAGGATATTTTTATCTTTCAAATACTTATTATAACTATGTATCATCTTCATGTGTTCTTAGTGAACACATCAACCTATTATGCTCTCTTTTCATCTTTTAAATATCACTATTTTTGTCTTAATGAACACATTGATCTGTACACTCTATTTTCATCAGTCAACTTTTGATTTCATAACTTTTTCTACTAAAAGACTTGTTGGTAATATATACACTTCAAACTTTCGTAAGTTTTAGTACAATTTAAATCACAAGAGAAATCAAAATATCAAATAAATTTTGATAATGAAGGGATTGTTCGGATGAAAAAGTATCCTCTAAAAGACTTGTTCGTAATATATACACTTCAAATTTCCCTCGAGTTTTAATACAATTTATATCACAAGAGAAATCAAAATGTCAAATAAATTTGATAATGAAGGGATTGTTCGGATGAAAAGTATCCTCCTCTGTCTTCAATCATTATGAATTTGAATTACCAAAAAAAGCAAAAAAGGGTAAGAGATCCAAAAAAGAAAAGAAAAAAGATCTTAAAAATCTTTAATTTGAGATTTTTAGGGAGAAAGAAGTCAAAACATTTAAATACGTTATACATGTATGATCCAAGTAAACGTCCAAACATTCTTTCTGGCATACTCGTCCAAAGAGTCAAAGACTATCTATTAGTGATCAACTTTAAATCAATCATATGAATATACTATCTCACTACCTGCCAATTTGAGTTCTCGAAAGCGACTGAACTAGCCACATCCCTTTTTTGAAATGTGCTATTAGGTCCTGACCACACCAGATATATGTTTATAAAGAAAATAAAACTCCACACGTATATACAACTGACATGTAATTTCTTTATTATTGTATGGACGTTAACAAAGACAAAATAGCAGGTAGTAGCCGCAGTGTTTCGTTTTAAACAATGCAACTTTATGACAGCTTTCCTCCTCCCTTGGGGGTTGGATTTTACTATAATGCAGAAGTTGACGTGAAGTGTGAACAATAAAATGTTACATTTTAACTACATTGGAACTTTCCCTTGTCCCTAGTAACCATTCTTGAATCTATTTGTTTTTTACCCTTCTCAAACAGACAGACAGACAGAGAGAGAGGGAGAGAGATTCTGTAGCAATATGCAAATTGAAAGAATAATTAATGGTCTTGGGTGACATATTTTTGGGTATTTAGCTTTCAGATCAGATAAAGTTTGAATATCTTTTTTTATTTTAGGCAAAGTTTACTTCATTGCCATTTGAGGAAGAAATCTCTAAAACCCCATGGGAGAAACAAGCTCAAGAGATATCCATTTGGTTGGAAGTTGACTTTTCCAAACATTTTTTGTGCCAGAATCTTGAAAAGGCCTAATCTTGAAATGGGGTTTTAGAGATTGGGATCCCCATTTGGTTGGAAGTTGACTTTTCAAGACATTTTTTGTACCAGGATATTGAAAAGGCCTAATCTTGAACTGGGGTTTTACAGATTAGGATCTCCATTTGCTTGGAAGTTGACTTTTCCAAGATATTTTTTGTAAAGGATCTTGAAAAAACTCAATCTTGAAGTGGGGTTTTCTTGTTCTTTTGGGATCCCATATTGTAGATTTGGGGAGTGATGGGGGAAGAAGACAAAGTTCAAATTCATAGTGAGGGGGAAGAAGCCAAACTTCAAATTATTCATAGTGAGGAGGAGGAAGTGCAAGAAAATGAGCATAATAATGGGATCTGTAGTTATATTTGTGCTCCAGTCAACTGGTTCAAAATGCTTGCTCTGGAATTGCAGTGGGATTTTGTGTTTAGTGTGGTGATTGTATATGGAGTAAGCCAAGGACTTGGTGGAGCTTTCTCCCGCATAAGCACAGAGTACTATATGAAGGATGTACAAAAAGTGCAGCCTTCTGAATCCCAGGTTTATTCAGGGATAACTTCAATCCCCTGGATGGTGAAGCCTCTTTGGGGCCTTCTCACTGATGCTGTTCCCATTTTGGGGTTTCGTCGCAGACCTTATTTCTTGTTTGCGGGTAAAATATGCAATGCCATTCAGCTTTTTTTTAGTTTTACTGCTTATTTTAGAACTTATCTTGATTATCTGCTAGTTTAGCTGTAGTTAATGTTGTTTCAATGTTGATAGCAGGTTGAAATCTGTCCACATAGTATTGTAGTACTTGCTAAACTAGAAGCATGTTGTAAGTGGACTTATCAGTCAGTAAAGAAACCTTTAAGTGGAGTTATGTACACGAGTTACAGGAAGCCTTGGTAGATGGATAAGATCTTGATGTATATCTTTTCCAGAACTATTGCTAAAACTCCTAAGCTCTCAGCCTCAAGTACTGTCACTTAAAGAACGAGAGTCATGGAATATGCCACTGGCACATTATTCTCTTCATTTTAAGAAAGTTTTTATCAGTGTGTTGAAAATAGTCTCTTTTGGTAGCATGTTCAGGATATAGCTTCAGTTGGCCACTGATCGGTTACAAACAACTCAAAATTAGGCTTGGACTTTGAGTTGAGTATTTGAAGTGCATTTTGAGTATAATATTTTCAAGAATGTCGCATGTGAAAGAGCCAACATATGGGTTCTCAAGTAAGAACATACATGACGTTGCAATTTTTGGTGCATCTTAATATTTTAAGACATCTATAAATTCTTTGATGGAGAAGGAATCAAATGTGACCACAAGCCAAGCTTATATATCTAGAAATAATAATTTCCATCTTGTGAAGTTCCAAAATAAGTAAACAAAAATGTTGTGCTAGTTAAGGGGTTGAATACTCTTATCCCTCATGGGCTAAGTTAGGTTTTCCCAAGCAGTTTATAATGCCTGGGCTACTCCACCCATTGTCTTATGGTTTCTGCTAGGATGTTCAATTCTTTCGTATGGTATCAAACCCAAACCAATTCCAAATTTTGGTTTATTTCATACATTTGTTTGTGTAAGGGTTTCCAAAGGGGTTTATAATGTCTTGAGCTACTCCACCCATTGCCTTAAGTTTCTGAGATGACTCTTAGTTCATTCACCGAGTGTGTAGTGCTTCAGGAGATTCTTTCACAGAGTGTTTGTATGCTTCAGGTTTCAATGTCTAGGCTTCATAGTAAACTTTGCAGGCACTTGTAAACGAGCTTATCTACTATAGCTTGGATTAGTATTCCTATTTCATCTTTTAACTCTTACTTAAGTAAAAGAGCTGTGTTGAGTGGGTAGGTAAGATTATTACTCACTAATCAATATATTCTTGAGACGATGCACTTGGACAGAAATAGATTTTGTATAGGTTCAACCATAGTTTGTTCTTTTCCTCTATTTATTTCAATCAGCTCGGATATGACATAACATGTCCATTTGACATGTGTTTCAAAGAAGGTTCCGTGAATATTTTCTTTGCGTTTGGTACTCTATCAGTGATATGAAACATGGACATCAATCATCAAAGATACCTATTTTTGTCTTTTATTTTTGTTACTTTTATCATATTTACATACTATCATTTGCTTTTCATTATTAGTCATTTTTCTTTTTTCTTTTCTTTTCCCTTTTTTTTTTCTATATCTAGTATCTTCTGCTTATGGGGCTTGATTTTTGAGACAAGGGTTTTTTCCGGGAACAGCCTCTCTGTTTCTATGAGGTAGTAGTAAGGTTTGCATACATTTACCCTCCCCAGACCCCACTTGTGGGATTCCATTGGGTATGTTGTTGTTGTTTGTAGTCATGGCTTCAGTCCTTAGAGCTTTGGTTTATGGTTCAAGATTTTGTTAACCATATTAGCATATAGACACATCTCTCAAATGATGATAAGTGGAAGAAGATTGACATGGTTTGTCTTGGCTATTCATAGACGCAATGGTTCTTGCTAAACTTTGTCCATACTAAACATGCGATGAGCTATGGACCAAGATAATGCTTTACTCCAAGATATTTAAAGGTTTTACTAAGAACATTGTGAAGCTAGATCAAGGTGATTCTGATATGTAGATGTCAGGGAGAGGATCCATTTTTGTTCTCCTATTCTTCTTCCCATCATTTTTGCCAAACTTCATGGTTCATTGTCCTATCCATCTGTAGTTCTTTTGTTCTCACTACAAGGTGGCAAAACCTTTAGGTTATATACAACTATGCACTATGGTACCTGACGGAGTAATATCAGTTGCAGTACTTGCATATAGTGGTCAGTTGGGCTCAGTTTCCATCCCCTAAGGTCAATCAAAAGATTTTAAGAACAAAGGGTATTGGAACTTCGGCAACTATGGGTTTCAAAGAAATGAGGTCTTCATAACACAGGTAATTGTGCATTACAAGGGAGAATATGTTCCTTAGACAGTCAAGTAATCCTTTCCATCTATTGCGATATCTGAAGTTTGTCACACATTCCATTCCAAGCGAAAGGTCGATTTCATCACCCAAGGATAAATATATTTTGTGGCAAGGTTGGAGCATGTCAAAGGGAGTGTAACTATGTTGTATGCGCAGAATTTCATAACAAGTTCACGACTAAGAAGTTCTATAGTCAGGGGATCTGTAGGCAAATTAATTGGTGTGACATCTGTTCAATTAGTATAACATAAATTGGACAACTTAATGAATTTGATATGGTACCCATACTAAGCAGGATTAGGAATTTTCTAATAAGGTTTATAACATATTATTACATACGTATGGGTTGATGGAATTTTTTTTTTTAAAAATAATTGGATCTTCTCCAGCCTTCTAAGCTGTAGTTAGTGCAGATGAGATGAATGACCCTTGGGTGCATTTATAGGTTTAAGACTATAGCACTTTGAATATCATGCTTCTCATATTCTGTAACATTTAGCCAGAAAAGTGGCTACATTTATACTTCCTTCAGATATAAGCCCCCCACCTTTCCGCGCGCGGGGGAAGGAACTAGAATATTTATATGATCTTAGAAGTCCTCATCTATGCCTGAAATGATGTTCGATTAAATCTATTCTAGTTCCATGTAAATGGCTCCATTCCATAATCCATTCTATTAAAAAGAGACTTCCTTCTTGCTGTTCTGACAGTTTGTTTTGAGACACTCAGCCCTTACCTAGGCCACCAAAATTGGAATTATATCTTGGTCATAGAAAATGTTAGCAGCCTAGAGGGATGTAGACATCAGTATTATTGTCTTTGAAGGAAGGATCATGTAAGTGTTGAAATATATCTTGTTAACTAAGTTTTATGATAATCTCTAAGGAGACATTAGCTAATGCTGATGGAACAAATCAAATTCCCCTTTCTGAATTTGATGAAAGTAAAGGATAAATTTTTTATGACAAAGTAACCGATAAATTTTCTTCAGCACTTCATGACACTTTTACCGTTTTCCTGCACCCCAAGGGAATATTGGTCGAATCTTATGAGATTTTCAAGTGTCTCATGCTAGTTTTCTTGACATCCTTAGCATAACTTAATTAGTGAATCAAAGTTCTACCAAAAGTTAATTCAATGAAAAAAGTTGACTGAATATCTTCTCTGTTGACTATTTCTTTGGCATATTTGCAATTTTTTTGTTCTTTCTATGAAAAGAATGACATTAATGGTTCCAGGTTCTCTTGGAGTTGTCGCCATGTTGTTCTTATCGTTGCACAAGAACTTGCATATTGTGCTTGCACTGCTTGCTTTGACAACAGGAAGTGCTGCGGTTGCTATAGCTGACGTGACTGTTGATGCATGTGTGGCGCAAAACAGTGGTTCTCATCCTTCTCTTGCAGCTGATATGCAAAGCTTGTGTGCCTTAAGTTCCTCAATTGGGGCACTAGTGGGATTTTCTCTAAGTGGCATATTAGTTCACTTACTTGGCCCTATGGTTAGCTTTCTATCCATAATCTAAACAACTTTTTATATATTCATTATGGGAAGTCTAGTGAATCTCTAACTATATTATATTGCTTCTGAATCATTTTCTTCAAAAAAAAGGGGGTATATGGCTTATTGTCCATACCAGCCGGGCTTGTTATTTTGGTAGGCATTTTGCTCAAGGAATCTCAGACGCACAACTTTGCTTATCAACAGGTACTCATATCTCATCTCATTACTTCCTGTGAATAATTATGCCTCTAAAATCATAAACCATCCTCAGGTAAATCAGAACTTAACTGATGCTGCCAAGGCTATGTGGAATACTTTGAAATGCCCGGAAGTTTGGCGACCATGTCTTTATATGTACTTATCCTTTGCGGTGAGTGTAGATATCCAGGAAGGAATGTTCTACTGGGCAACAGATTCAGCGGGAGGACCACATTTTTCAAAGGTGGAACAACTGTTAGACATGTCACTTTAGAATCATAAATTCATTTAACTTTTAACTAAATGAAACTTACAATGCATTTCCAAACTATCCAACTTGTAAAGAGATGTCACATAAGAGAGGCTCTGCATCTTTTCAACTATAAATGCAATAGGCCTCTCCCATCTTTTCATTTGACATCTAGGTTTGACTTCTCGTTCATGATTAAAAATGTCTTTTTGTACTCTTTTGGGGATTATAAAATTTGATTCTCCTGATTGAATAAACTTTTCTTCTTCCTATTTCATGTAACTTATCTTATTCAGAATGAAAGAAGGCCACATGAGATACTCTATTAAGGCAACATACATAAACAAGCACTCCAACATTGAAAAAGAGTGCACATCAAGACACCTCAACTTGGTCTCAACTGACAACTTGTTCCTACCATATCTCGTGGACACCCAATGTTGACAGAACACAAATTTTGGAGGTGTCTAGATGATCATTTTGTCAGTTGGAGTGTTCAGCTGACACAGTGAGACGAGTTTAAAGAGTATTTACTTGCTTGCTGAGACCAAGTTTGAGCGTATATTTATGTATCATGTGTCTATTAAACATGCATACTTTTTTTTGGCATTATTGGTAGAGGAACTCACTGTGGAAATGTGAAATTCAGTAAATGTTTTATTCCTGCAGGAGTATATCGGATACATATCGGCAGTAGCCTCCGTTGGAGGACTATTAGGGGCTGTACTGTACCAATATGGATTGAAAGACCATTCTTTTCAAGACCTGCTCTTTTGGACTCAGTTATTGTTTGGTCTGTCAGGAATGCTAGATTTGGTGCTAGTGTTGCGTTTGAATTTGAAAGTTGGCATACCTGATTATGTCTTTGTGGTGATGGATGCAAGTGTAACTCAAATGGTTGGACGACTAAAGTGGATGCCACTTCTTGTTCTAAGTTCCAAGCTCTGTCCTCCTGGCATTGAAGGCACATTTTTCGCCTTGCTCATGTCAATTGACAATACCGGACTTCTGACATCAACATGGTTTGGCGGATTGTTGCTTCATGTATTCAAAATCACAAGGACAAAGTTTCATAATCTCTGGCTAGCCATTTTGATAAGGAACATTTTGAGAATCACTCCACTTTTTATACTATTCTTGGTTCCGAGAAGTGATCCGAACTCCTCTATCCTTCCTGGTGAGATGTCAGATTCAAAAGAAACTACTGAAACCTCAGCAACTCGGAATGAAAATATCGAACTTGTCGCGCTGGTTCACAACATGGATGCTAGATAGCGGATTTTACACGTTTTCCAGCTAATCTATTTCCACAACCATACTTATAGAAGTAATTACCGGGTACGAGCTTTAGACACCACCCATTATTTTTTTTATTTAGCTTAGATAGCAAAAATTATCGGATAGAAGATTCAATTTTTTTCCCTGTATTTTTACTTGTTTTTGTCACATTGACAGCAAGCATTTGAAAACAGAAATTACACTTGCAAGGCACTTGTTTCTTGTGGATTATATAAGAATAATGTGATCCACACACATTCCGCTTGGTGATCTTCTATCATTTCATGCTCAATTTTCTATAAGTATTGGATGTAATTCTTATCATATATGTAAATTCTTCTTTACAGCTTGAAACTTCAGACATGGATTGTGTTATATGAAACCTCAAAAGGTGCTCTACTTTCTTATCAGTTTTCTTCTCTTGTTACTCTACTTCTCTTATGTTCTGAACATGAATGTCCTTGGCATAAACCGACACCTAAACTCGATATTCGTTACTTTTATTGTATCTGTGTGTTATCATTGACTTTTCACTTTAGTCGGTTTTCTTTTTCATATCTAGTATCTTTTGCTTTTGGGGCTTGATAGTTTTGAGACAAGTGTTTTCCGGAAATAACCTTTCTATCTCTATGAGGTAGTAGTAAGGTTCCCCAGACCCCACTTTGGGGGATTCCACTGAGTATGTTGTTGTTGTATTTTATTGTGCTTTTCTTTCCTCAATTTCCCAAAAAGTGTAGTTAGAAATGGACATAAAACAAGATTTCCTCTGTGAACCTCACCTTCTTTTTGGGCTTTTCGACATGATCATCATTATTCAAAAGATCTTTTCCCTCATATCTAAGCCACAATTGCTTTCTTTTAATGTATTCACCACTTTCTTGCTTCATTAACCAACTCCTCACATAAAGATCACCATTTCTTTAGCTTTATCCTAGTCACCCATAGATCATTTTTCTTTATAAAGAGGACTTCATGAAGTTCTTTATAAGCATTGTATTACCGTTTCTTATTTGCTTCAATATTTCTATCCATGACTAGGAAATTCATGCTAGTCTTAGCATGGCTAACTACACTACTTTGTTCTACAACGTGTTCGAGTAGGAGAGGAGAAAGTTATGTCCGCAATGCATGTAGTGTGACTCGATACCAGGACCTCTGTCTCCGCTCTCTAGCATCATTTTCTAGCACGGCCAAGGACAACCCGAGCAAGTGGGCCCGGGCGGGGGTCTCGGTGACAATAACCAAAGCCAAAAGTGTCACTCAATCATTGTTGAACTTGAGGAAACACAATTTCTTGAAAGGGAGAGGAAGAGTTGCTATTTTAGATTGTGTTGAGTGCTTGCAAGAAGCACTTGACAATCTACACAATTCACTTGGGGTATTGAGAAAACTTAGTAGCCAAACTTTTAGTGATCAAATGGGAGATGCGACCACTTGGCTAAGTGCTGCTTTAACTGATGAAGACACTTGCTTAGATGGACTGGATGACAAAAGGAGAAAGCAAGTTAAGTCACTCTTAAACAGAGTCAAAAATGTGAGTTATATGACTAGTAATGCACTTGCTTTAGTCAACAAGCTTGCAACAACAGGACCACAATGCTTGGAAAATTCTTAGTAGAACAACTTAGTAACTACTTTGAAATGTCTTTATAGAGTCTATCGAACCTCTCTATCTCTATAAAATAGAAATAAAGTCAACGAACTATCTACCGTCCGCAAATTCTATTTGTGAAATTACAGTGTTAGTTGTTGTTGTTGCTAGAGTATATTAGTATAACGATAATGTACAAAAAAAAAACTTTTTCTTTACACGTGTTAGAGATATTTTATTTTTTAAAAAAAATTAAAAAGAAGAAAGATAATAGTAGTAATACATACATATACGAATTTGGAGCAACACAAAATTTGGTGTTGACAAAGAAAAGAAGGAAGAAACAAGACCATACTTTAATTAGTTGGTTTAAGCCGAAAGTCTATCAAACCACTATATCTCTACAAAATAGGAATAAGTTCAGCGTACTCTCTATCGTCCACAAATTCTATTTGTGAAATTAAATTGTATTTGTTGTTGTTGCTATTAAAAGTTAGAGTATAACAATAATCTTTTTCTTTACACATGTGTTAGAGTGATTTTTTTTTTTTTGAATAATTAAAAAGAAGAAAGATAATAATAGTAATACATATATTAATTTGGAGCAACACATAAAATTTGGTATTGGCAAGGAAAAGAAGAAACAAGGACCACGCACCCCATTGACCATGTTAGAGTTCAAGACATTTCAATAAGTTAGAGACATTGAACCAATTTAATTTGTCACGAATTCATATGTGGTGTTTTATTGTTCACAATTTAAAATATAGTTATCTTTATTTAGAATCTTAACTAGAATTTGTTAATTCTAGTTGAGTATATTTAGAAATCTTCTTTCTTAACTAGAACTTGTTAATTCTAGTTTAGTATATTTAAAAATCTTCTTTTTTAACTAGAATTAATTTTCACAGTTTTTTCTTTTCTTTCTTTCTTTCTATATATAGTATACCCTGACGGTGAAAAAAATTTAATGCTATTCCTTCTATTTATCATATTAAATTGGTCACAAATTATGATGTATGGATAAAAAAATACATATATAGTTCTATTAATCACATATTTTTCCTTCCACTTATCCGGAGTCGTTCTTATAATTCACAAAATAAAATAATATTTCACCACCTTTTTAAACTGATATGTATATCGTTAAAATTTAATTTAAAATATGTAATTAAATTTGATCATAATTTTTATTTTTGCAAAGACTAATTAAGTCAATCAACACGACAAATAAAATTTGTGAGCCAAAAACTTATTAAAAATAAAATAAAATAAAAATCAACACAGCAAATAAAACTTGCCAAATAAATAACACATTGCACTATCTTCAATTTACGTGTTTAATTATTTGTTTTCAGCATTTTAGGGTCATTTTTCCTTTTACTATGTCCCAAGTTGAATTTATTAATATTGTACAAAATTGAGAATGAATAAATGCTACAATCAAACCTTTTTATAACATCGTTTTTCTCACTACTCTTTTGTTGTTATATTGAATTACAATTCTAGATGAACAAACAATATAACATAACATGAAGATCGGATCCACATAAAATATGGTTGTTATAGTAAGTAGCATTCATGGATGTTTTCACATAGTAAAATCTAGGGGTGTCAAATGGGCGAGTTGAGCTAAAATTGGGGAGGTTAAAATGGACTACATTAAATACCTGGTTAGGTCTTCACCCGCCCAAATGTATTTTAAGCTCAAATGCGCTAAAATTCGGGTTGGGTCATGACTCGCCCAATTTAACCCACTCAATTTAATACTAGCATTTAACATAGAAAACAAATAATATATTGAGCTGGAGTGAGAATTTTATTGAGTTCAGCTCAAAATCATTTTTTAATGAATAAATTGTATTGGACTGAAAATTAGCCAATTTTAAATCATACTGAACCCAACCCATAAAATTATCAACGAATTGCTTATGTTTGGGCTTATTTTGCCACCTCTAGTAACATCCATTCATATTTCAACTATGACGTAGTCATTGTTTAAACACTATCTAATAGACACATGATTTTGAATGGGACATCCCAAATTTAACAAACAAATACAAACCAATAACTAGACGAGTACCACCAACAAAAGTAATACGATCGATCAAATCTCACCCTTAATCAAAGGTCTCATGTCCAAGACCCGAGAATAATATAAACTCAGGATGTGCTTCCCTCTGTAATGTCCTAGTGCAATGCAAGACTAGTCAAGTCAATTGGGTTTTAGATGCAAGATGCAGAAAGAACAATAGGCCTGCTTCCACACCAATTATATATCATAAAACCCTTTAGAGTATTTGATGAAACATTATGACCATTCATAACGCCTTTATCTACAACATATCCATTATAATTCCACTAGTGAAGTCTTAGAAGGATAATGTGTGTGCAACCTTACCCCTACAAATTAGGCTTGAACAACACTTGCTCAATACAATGTGGGCGTCTACCGGCTAAGTCCAGCCAAGACTTTCTCATGCTCATATATTTGTTCATCTAAATGTACTGACAAGAAATGGGGCTCAGCATCATATCAATAAACTTGTATATCCACTACTAAAATTAGCAGAGAAATAAAATCAGTCACAAATTTAAAATGCATGTACAATTTACAGAACTATGCAAAGTTATACATCCATGATTTGTTTTTGCAAGGCCAGTATAGGTTCAATTCCGACAACAGTTGGTTTCCCACTTGAAGCTCTGCAGATAGGATTTGGATTTCAGGGAAAATAAGCATATCATATATAGATTTTTACTCCAAACTGCAATCCTCAATCCACGGTTCTTTTCTTCATAAAAGCCAACAGGAAATTAACTGAATATGGTATATAGAAACTAGCCTTTAAGATGTATTATCTTTGTGATGCCAGCTTTTTCAGGTGTTGCAATGTTTTCTGCTTTATCCATTGTCGGTCGTAGGGCAGGTAAGCCTGGATTGAGTGATCATACCTGCAAGTCAACCAAGAATGTGAGCCTAGTGAGTACTAAGAATATGAACAACGTGTTCTATATGGCATTATGGACCAGAGCAGTTCATCCTGTCAATGAACAGAAAGTACAGAAAACCCAAGAGGTCAACCGGAAATGTGTACATGCTGTCTGTGGGTGTGTCAAAATTAATGAGATGAAACTGAAAATTTTGGGGTGAAAAAAAAGCAGCATTTAAAGACCTGCTCTCACGGAGCCATATTTATATGTTCATATATGCTTTACTGTGTCAATAATGAAATGTGCAATACATGCATATTGATCTGGTTTGGGAATCTATTAAAGGGGTGCAGGGATGGAATCTCTGTGTGTGTGTGTGTGTGTGTGAGAGAGAGAGAGAGAGAGAGAGAGAGAGAAAGAAGGAGGGAGGGAGGAAGAAGTACACTAATGCACTCATATCAGCAAGGCCATCTATGAAATTGTAAAGATCTGAGATGTCGTAAGTGATTTCTCTGATGGCTGGGTTCAATTCCTTGAGTTTCCTCTCATACAAAGCACAAATTCCTGCAGGAAAAAGGTTTCTTAGAAAATGGCTAAACAGAAAAAAGAGAACATTGAAGCTTAAATTACATGCACATGGTAAATAATTTAGGCAAAGAATAAGAAAATGTCTTCTGCCCATGATATTTTCTTCATCTACAACAACATACCCAGTGTAATTCCACAAATGGAATCTGGGGAAGGTAGAGCACATGAAGACCTCACCCCTACCTCGTAAAGAAAGAGAGGTTGTCACCAATAGACCCTCAGCTTGAAAAAACATTCCAAAGTAGTTTGGAAAAAGGGAAGACATAAATGAAAGCACTAACAACTAAATAATGCGAAACAGAAGATAATATACAACATACAGAAGAAAGAACAGTAACATCGAAATAATGTGACTGCCGAAGCACAAACAAACACAGGTAACAACTGAAATCAAAGAACAAGCAACTACAAGAATGTTGCAAATACTAATGGTAAGGAAGTACACATGACCATCAAGTCTATCCTGTGATAAAGTGAAAGAACACTCAACTACTAACTTTCTATTCTAATCCGTGCTCTCTAAACCCTCCTAACTAAGGTCATGTCCTCGATAAGCTCAAGATGCTACATGTCATGTCGAATCACCTCCCTCTAATACTTCTTTGGCCTGCCTCTACCTCTCATGATGCCAGCCATTGCCAACCTCACACCTTTTCATTGAGATATCTATACTTCTCTTCACACGCCCTCTAATAATTCCACCACCACCCCTCCCCCCTCTACTAAAGAAATTAAATCCAATAAACGATGAGAACAATTGATAGATATGCAAGTAACACATTACTAACAAAATCTCTCCCATCAAATAATACCATTAAGTACCCAATCCAGGTAAGCTTATTTTGTGTCTCTCATTTGTTCTAAGAGATTATGATGCTTATGGTCGACTTCGATCAACAACTGTTCAAGTTTGCTTTTGAAGTTTTAATCTGTTTATGATCTGAATATGGTTCATTTCCTCTACTCATTCAGGTCTTTTCTTTGGAAATGGGGGTTAAATGATTGCATTCTAACACTTTATGCCCAATCCAGTTGAAGCTTCCAAGGAAGGGAAAGGTCATGCAACCTAGATCTGTTGTTTTGGGAACATTTTGAGAGGCACACTAATCCTAATGGAGTTGTTGATATTTTTGAAACTGCCTAATGGAGTTGTTTATTGCTAGACCAAAATATCATACTATGCAAAAATTAGCCACCTGTTGTGAAAAGGTAATGACAAGTCATTAATGAATAATCACGTGAATCAGTATCCTAACATTAAAACTGATCAAAAACGAATAAGCTTTCAACTGACTTTTAAGTGGTCCAAAGGAAGGGGTAATTAATCTTCAGAGATTTGATCAAGAACAAAATAGAAGACTTTAGCTCAAATGATAATTGTGGATGAGTTGTCCTTCAGTTTAGTTGAAAAAGAAGGCTTTAAAATCTTTATGAGAGTCACAGAACCTCAATTTCAGATCTTCTTCGTTAACATTGACAAGAGATTGTTATGAACTATAAGTGAGGTGAAACAAAGTTTTCAAGCAAAGAATATTAAGAAATTTGTCTTACCACAAATACTTGGACTTCTTTGCAAAAAATCAAGTATATGCGTCTTACAACTCATTTTATTGACAAAGATTAGACTTTGCATAAAATATTACTTGCCTTTGTATCTTATCTCTAGTCATAAGAATGATGATATGAGAAGTGTTATTACTAAGTGTTTGCTTAATTAGAGTTGGAAAAGGTTTTTATAATGATTGATAATGCTAGATTGAATGATTACCTGGTGAAAGAAGTGTCTAAATGATTGAATAATTGAGAAACCAATATGTTGGATGATAAACACCTTCCTGTGAGATGTACGACTCATGTAATTAATCTTATAGAGCAAGATGGTTTTAAAAAAGAAGAACGATTCTATCAAGCTAAGAAGTTCAAGGAATGTTATTAAGTTGATAAGTAAACTTGTAGAAAATTATTAGGTTTAAATGTTTCGCTTCATTAGAACACTACATACTTTATGTCAGATACAACACAAATTTGATAGGGTTGCTCACCCTCCACCTTCAACCTTGAGGTTATAGGTTCGAGTCATCATAGGAGCAATCATTCTGCTTATTTCACAATTATTTTTGAGCTTCTTAATCCTGGATCATCACCAATTTCTTTCAAACCATCTTGCAGAATAAGGTTACGAATATGAGCAATAGATTAAAAATGAAGATGTTGATCATCAATCATATTATTTCCTCAATTATTCAATTGTTTATCATATTAGTTCCTCAACTATTCAATTGTTTACACACTTCTTTCATGGGGAATAATTGGATCTAGCATTATCAACAGTAACAGCAACACCTTTCCCAAATTTCAATTACGCAAGCATTTAGTAATAACAATCGTCATATCATCACCCTCACAACTTCAGATGGGAGAGAAGTCAAGTTGTATTTTACGCAGAAATCAATCTCTATAGGTGAAATGAGTTGTAAATCTCTTATAGTTGATTATTTCCAAAGAAATCCGAAGTATCAGGTGTAAAACACCACCTTTGAAAATCTTTTTCCAAACTGGGTTCTCTTTACTAAAACGTTCGTAACTTTCTTATGTCAATGTTCTACGAGGAATAGTTCAAAAGTCGAGGTTAATATTTTTATGACAAGACAACCCGCAACCACTACCTTTTGAGTGCTTAAAGGTTAAAACCTACTCTTATGCAATAGCTAGCATTCCACGCAGAAGAGGTAAATTGCACTAGTCAAACCCCATTTGAAAGTTGAGGTTATTCTGACCCTCATATGGTTTTTAAAGCCTTGCTTTTCTACAAAACTAAAAGACAACACACCCTCAGGTATCATTTGAGCTAAAATCCTCCTACTTTATGCTTAATCAAAAGTTTCCTAGTGTTAATCACCCCTTCTTTTGCATCATTTTCAAATTGGTTAATAGCTTATTTATGTTAGACTAATTTCTTTTCAGGGTTGATGTTGGTTTGTTTCATGTGGGAAAAATTAAGAGTATCATTACCCTTTATTGCAATTGCATATTTTGTCACAACACTAGAAATGAAAACATCCCTAAACAAGTTCAGTTTCATTCTGTCAACATCCGGAGAAAGGCAACGCAAGCAAACAACAACTCCGCCTCAACCCCAAAATAAGTTGGGGTTGGTTACGAGTTCTCGTTATTTGTGTGCTCTGTATAAGCTCAGCTCACGTAAACCAGAAGACGACAAGTACAAAAAGACATTAATGGGGAACAAGAAAATATCCATGAAAACATGTGAATAATAGCACAAATTGTAGCAAAGGAAAAGAGAAATTAGAGAGAAGAAAGAGTTATGCCTATGTAAGCTTTAAATGCTGGTTCCAAGCCAAGATAAAGAAAGGTTAGTGTTAAGTAGCATTTAGTGTAGAAAATCGTCATGATCCATTCTCTAGAGGCCTCAATTAGTTTGAGATTGAGGCATAGTTGATTGATAGAGAGATGAGTAGTTGAGAACAACAAAAGATGGCAATTCCATGTTATGCTAACAAGGTGAAACCTTGTTAGTCAAGATAATAACTTAAACCCAATACTTCCTGGGAGCAAGACAAATACTTGACATAGCTTTGAGTAGTTAATCATCAATACAAGACATATAAACCCAGTTAGTACAATTTCTATAAATGTACAACAGATCCCATCAAAGAAAAAGTAGTTCGTTAATGTGTAAGTTAACCTACACCTTACCAGGCTTTTAAATTGATTTGGCTAATTCATCTTACAAGTTCATTACTAGATATGGTATACGTTAAGTTCCACTATTATACCAGAACTAACATCCAATAATGAACCTACTTCCTGGTCATGGGGTCTATAACAATAGGTGTCACTGTTTTACAAGCTTCCATGAAAGTAACCACCTACGAATGCGAAGTATCACCTATAATGCAAAGCAAAAAAATCTATGTTATGGAGATCCAATACGACCCTTCCCTCCAACATTAAGATCCTACTTATCCCCCAAAAGTAGGTATAGGTCCCAGTTCATTTCTACTATCTAATCTCATCATGAGTGTGATTCTTTATTTGCTTGGTTTCCTTTACCTAGAAATCAAAAGATAGACGTTATTCCTATATGCATCTAGCACTAGTCCAACATAATTTCTCCCACCAAAAAATTTCTAGTCCACCATAACTTTAAAACTATAACGAACAAAATGGAAGTTAGACAAACATGTTTGAATTAGCCAGACAAAGTTCCTTGAACTTCAGTGAGAAGACAAAGAATAAGTGTTCATCAAAGTTTGAAATAAGAGAGAAGGATTTTCCACTATGGATAATAATAATGAAACTGTTTGCGAGGACTACAGGTGTAATATGTTGGATTCTGGTTTCAGATTTCATGCTGCTGATACAAATCCTGTTGATTAATGAAGTTTGTGAATTTGACATATTTTCGTAGGTTTGTACCTTATTTTGGTTATCTACATTCAGGGAGGAAATCAAGTATTGCCTCAAAGCAATTGCACAAGTAATCAGAAAATGGCAATATATCAAGAGTACAATGCAATTAAAGCAATGTCGCGATACATACCATCCATTGCTTGACTTATTGATTCATAATCCATGAAAGTGCGAGTTGCTCGGTTCTGAGATGTCTGCATGAGAACAATAGTGTGCCTGTTTGCCTGCATAACACCCAAAGAGTAGTCAAATAAATATGCTAGTAGCTCTAAGCCTTCATCTTGTTCTTGATGTACTTAAGTTATAAGCATCATACCAATGAGATCATGTTGTCCTCATACAGCCTTCCTATTAGAATTCAATGTTGTACCACTTTCCTTACATCAGACTACACATACAACTTATCCTAAAAATCTCTAAGCCCGGTGAAGTAGCTATATTCTCCTTGGAGATGTCCCAAGATGGAAATACCGTACATAAATTGGGATTGGAATCATGTACATTAATTTCTAACTGTTAGGAAAATAGTGTTGTTGTAGATGATCAGAACTTTTATCTCTAACTAGATGCATACGGTGTGTCTTTCTATGTTTTCCCCCTCAAAAGAAAACAAAGTGGACAAAAATGTCCTAACATTTCTGAATACAAGGACAGCTTTGTCCACTTTGTTTTTCATTCTTTTTTTCCTTAATTTTTTTTCAAAAAGAAAAGCAAAGTGGACAATGATGTCCTTGTATTCAGAAAATATTACTTATGTCACGTATAGGATTGGAGACTGGGCACCTTAGCTATTCAAAGTCACGAAGAACAACTCTTTCCACAGAGAGAACATCTTAAAAGAGAAAGCATACAGTGTGTCCAAGGATAAGGATAAGATTAGCAAAAATATATATTTCCAGTTTACACTGAAAGAAGATCGAAAGAGAAAGTGATCCAGTACAGCCCAAGCAATAATACTATTTGGTAAAGGTAATAAGACAAGGGGACATTATGATGTTAGCCAAGTAAAAGGAAGGAAGAAAGAGACAAGTCCTCATTGAGGCAGCACCAGAATAAATTATGGTGTGGCCATGAGAGAGCAACAGGACACTATTGCAAAAGAAGCAAATTCCATCCATATGAATCTACAAAACATCCTCATTATATAGAGCTAAGCCTCTTTCAAAATCAGCAAAGACAGGTTGACTGGACCAGAGGTTCAACCTATTCAAATTATTCCACAGTGGAACTTCCTCAAAGAAGTGCTTCTTCACTAGCAGCGAGTCAGAAAACACTACACCCGCAATGTCTTTACTCTATCAACTTTTATAAGCATTGAATGTGTGGTGTAATTTCAGATATTCATAGCCTATGGCTTCTCACTTTACATATCTCCACATCCATCTCCATTTCTATGACCAGTTTATCACTACAAGGACCCAAATAGGCATGTACATAAATCATACAACCATCAGCAACTCAAAATTAGTTTATGCTAAAATTCCCTGTAGCTGACTCATCAACACACACTCGAAACATTGTATACCTCCGAGGTACATTAAAATCCTAGAAGAGGATGAATTTGGGAAAAGTTACACACAGCAAAACAAATAAACAAATAAATAGAAAATTAATCTAGTGCATGGTTTCCATTTTCTCTTCTCTAGATTTTCGAGAACAAGAATTCACGTACATGTTAATGCTCTAGAAGGAAAAAGTAAAGTCTTTCTTGAAAGGAGGAAAAGAGAAGATTTTGAAATGGTGTTCACTAGTCATAATAGTCCCTCTTGCACCCCACTTGACACCAGAAAACAATAACTAAACAGATAAATTTCAAAAACACCAAAAATGAAAGAGGGACAACTGATTTACTCATCAGTTCAGCCAATCTACTTTTACAATATGTCAACCACCACATGGAGATACAACAATTACAGATACATCATCTGCGGGACATAGTGCAAAATTGCTCCTTTTTTTATACGCGCGTAAAGTTGCATAGTTAGTGCAAAACTACTCCTTTCATTAATTTGTGCGTAGAACTGCTCTTCTAACCATTGATTTTGCTACCATAAAGTTCATAATGGCATAATGAGGTAACAGGTGTAACAAAAGCTTCTTTCCAATCATTTTTTCTCTATGATGGAAATGTTTGGTTAGTTTGAGGTTGGAGCAAAGCTCACACTAAATGTTGTACCTGGGGTGGGTTAAAGCTGAAATTTCCAGATTGTCTCTAATATGCCTCAATCGATCAACCATTCCTTTGCGAACAAAGCTTCTCTTCATTACAAATAAGTCCTCAACCATTGTATATGTTTAAACAAGTTAGTTGCATATAATTATTGAAAACCAAAGTTGATCACAGGAAATGTGTCACCTTGTTCCATCAACCCTTTTATTTACCTCATTTCCTCCAAGAAAGGACAACATGGTTTCCAAACCAAAACACAGAGCCAAACTAAGACAAGATTTGGAGGTGTAACGTAGTGGTTGCACTTCAACTAACTCTCAAGTAGTGCATGGTTAATATCACCCACGGGATTCTCTATACCTCTCTTTCTCCAATCACAAACCAAACAACGACGACGACAAAACCAATATAATCCCACAAATGAGGTCTGAAGAGGATAAAAGTGTACACAAATCTTACCCTACCTTAAGAAGGTAGAGACTAGAGAGGTAGTTTCTGGAACACCCTCAGGTGAACGAATGATGAAAAAGAGGCGGCAATAACAAGCCATAATAAAATAGATATCGAGGTTAAAGAAACAACCAGGTAGTAATACAAATCTAAAGATAAGGAAAAAAAAGGAAAAATAATACTAATACTCCAAGAATGGAAAAGAAATACGCCCACCTTCCAACCCTCTACCTTAATCGTCAATCTCCACACCCTACTATCAAGTTTCATATCCTCGGTGAGCTAAAGATGTGCCCCATCCTCCATCGACAAACTCAAAAAAGTAAAGATTTTACATAAGATTTCTTATTACTTTTGCGGTCAAATCGCCCATTATATCCCCTTAAACATGATTACCAAATACCCATGGAAAAACACATTACAAAATCCTTCAAAGCTATGAAGTCCCTGAGCTCTTATTGCAAAAGCTAGTGGTATTCCCTTAACTGCAGATTCAGCAGCGCCAGCTATGCACCTTTATTTCATTTCATATTTTATATTAGGCTCTCTCCCTCCATTTCCAAACAATTCATTCACTTCCGTTTGCTCCATTGGGAAATTATAGAAAACTACGATGATACTGAAGCTGTAGCATACTGAATGTTCTATTTAAATATCACCAATATCATTCTCCTTCACCCTCTCCCCCCAACATTAAGTAGTGTAGTTTTTTAATCACCCTAAACTAATACATTATGTTAGTTAAAGGCTTTAAGCCAGCTGATGTATAATCATCTCAGCAAACAAAAACAACAACAAGAACTCGAGTCTAAGGAGGGTAGAGTGTAGACAGACGATAACCCAGCCTTGTGAAGTCAGGGAGGCTAGTTTTATGCAAAAAGAAAAAAAAATGGGGGTAAAACACAAAATTTCAGCTTTTAAATACCATATCATGTCACAAGGTTCAAAAGAACAAGATATAAATTCATAAGCCCCAAAACAAATTAAGAAACCTAAATAAACCAACAATTGAAGAAATCAAAAAATCGGAACCCTAAACATCGGATTGGTCAAAAATTACGAACATAGCTATAAGGTTACAGAAAAATCACATCAAAATTTAAGGGAAAAAAAGCATAAAAACAATGTCAGAATTGGACAATTAACATTACCATTTACAATGAAAGACAAAGAGGCTGAAATTTCCGAAGCCACAGAAAGAGAAAACCCGCAACTCGCAAGGAACAAAAAAAGAGGAACGCCGCCAGTGTTGTTTCAATTATACGGTTTAGATATTACTTAGTGATGTATTGTATTGTATTATGTCGTAATGTCCTGATGAAATTAAGTTTGTATCTATTTAGAGTAAATTATCTATATTTATATATTACTTTATATTTATATCGTCATATTATTAAAATTTGTCCTATTAATATTCAGCATCTATTTATATTTATATATCATTTTATATTTATATAGCATATTATTAAAATTTGTTCCACTGATATTCAGTATCCATCTTTTATGATATATTAATGGGGTATACATATACCAATAAAGCATCATAGATGATTAAGCTCAATCTTATATGATATCGATATGATATCAATATATCGATAGAGTATCACAAAGAATATGTTTTCTACTAATTTAGAATTGTTTCCATCAATCTCGGATGGAGCCAAAGATTGACTATTTTTTGGCCTTGGAGTATGATGGAATAAAGCAAAAT
>JAABOM020000103.1:1486722-1499784 GCA_011800125.2 Solanum clarkiae
TGGAAAACTTTGTGATTCCATGTTGGAGAGAAGATGGAACATATAATTCAAAAAATTAGAACATGTGAATAATGATTTTTCCATATTTTATAATTAAAATAAATAACAATAATTATTGCTAATTCTAAACTTGAAGTTGCTCGGGGGAGAAAATAGAAGCCCAAAATTTTAAGGAAAAAAATCGCAATAGAAAATAATCATTGAGGGGGATTGATCCCACAATCTTTCTATTACAAAGCTTCAGCACCCACTTACTAACCAACTAATTATATCCAACAATTATGCATTGAACACTTACTCATTACTTAAATAGATTTTATAGTACTTTTTATGTATCTATATATATTTTACGTGGAGATCAATAAATACTCGAGCACCCACAAAATT
This sequence comes from Solanum clarkiae, assembly GCA_011800125.2. Classification (NCBI taxonomy): domain Eukaryota; kingdom Viridiplantae; phylum Streptophyta; class Magnoliopsida; order Solanales; family Solanaceae; genus Solanum; species Solanum clarkiae. The sequence continues at coordinate 1,487,110 of JAABOM020000103.1, forward strand.
CTCCGTGGGTCTACCCCTATTCCTATCTAATCGCTTCTACCAACACTTCAAAAATAAGCTTTCGTTTTTAAACTTCATTTTCATTCACCACATAATATATGAATGTATAAATAATGGAAGAACTAAAAGAGTTATTTCTATAAAATGTTATTAAAGAGAAGTGACAAATAATACCCCCTGATGTTTTGTCTTTGTAGTGCTTGCATAGATAATTGAGAAACTTTATCTCTCTTATTTCATCTTCTGAGCTAAAAAAAGGAATATGAACACATAACAATTAATGAAAAAACAACCAAACAAAAAAAAAATATATGAAGGTTATATGTATCTCTATAACAATCATCTAATATAACAATCGAACAACATTTTATTATAACGACCGAACTTTCTTTGAAATCGATCACTTTCATATGATGTTATATTATATATTAGAGTAGTATGATATTTATATCATAGCTTTTAGGGACAAAGAGTGTTAAAACCTTTAGGGGAAAATAATCTGTTAAATATGTTGCCGCAAGTGTTAAAATCACTTTTAGCGACAAACTAAAATCATTAATAAAGAGTATTAAATTTTTTACTGGCATTAGTTATATATATATGCATGTATATATGTATTCTTTTTGTTCGATTTGTTTAAGATACAACTTTTCCACATGATACGTTCAAAACAACTAGATTAAATGATATTTTGATATGCATTTCATATCATTAGCTTTGAGATCATAAAATTCAAAAGTTTTCTTCTTTATTATTTTATAAATTTTGTGCCAAGTTAAAATCAGACAACTAAATTAAAATGGATTTCTTCTTTACAACAACAACAACAACATTACCCCAATGCCTCAAAGGCTCCCGCCCATTGCGGGATAAGGGGGGATCGGATGTGCGCAGCCTGACCCATATGTTTAAAAACATAGTGCGACTGTTTCCGGATGATCCATGATGAGCGTCGAAAGTTGCATTTACTAACTGCTACTTCACAATTGAAAGAAGCGCAAATAGTTTAAAGAACCATTTTGTTTTATTCCATCATACTCCAAAGCCAAAAAATAGTGAATTTTTGGCTCCATCCGAGATTGATGGAAAATGATTTCTTCTTTATTATTTCAAATTTTGTGCCAAGTTAAAATCTGACAATCAAATTAAAACGGAAGAATTATGTGATATTAACAATTATATATATACCTAATTTTTTGAGGAAGATTAACAATTAGCAGAATCTTCCCCTCGTATTCGTGACCAAGCTGGATAGTTTCTCCTTTTTTCTGTAAAAAGATTACAAACAATTAATATATTTCTAACTGTTTTTTCAAAGGAAAAGGTTTTACAAATATAATTATGAAATAATTTTAACTATTCTGGAACAAAATTAATTTAGCAGAAAAGAAAATCTTGAAGATATCTAATTTCTACTTGAAACAACAAAAGAATTTTAAAGAATAAAGAGGTAACAAGTGTATTAAAAATAAAATATTACTTTCTACGTCTCAATTTATATTATGACATTTTATGTTTATTCATATTCAAGCTAAATGCTAAATAAATTTGATCAATATTTTAAAATATAGATTTTGTTCTAACATATTGACATGAAAAGAGATGTTGTTCATACTACGTTTTAATATAAATTTTGAATATACTGATTGATCTAATCCAACTTAATTTTAAAAAATTAGTTAAATTGTCACTCAAAAAAGAAAAGTGTTGAATAAATTAGGATGATGGGAGTACAATAATAACATATCTAGTATAATTCCACAAGTGAAATTCAAAGAGGAAATCTTGCCCCAATGTATCTTGTGAAAGTAGAGAAATTGTTTTCAATATACGGGCTCAAGATGTTTTCTTAGCGGTTTCATAAAATAAAAGTGTCATATCCAAATTTAAACTTGAAACGTCAAGATGAATTTTGAACCCTTTAAATTACTGAGTCGATCTCTATCTTCTATATATGTGCGCGCACGCACAGATTAAAATAAAAGAATAATTTGTATTATAAAATATTTTTTACCCTTGGGGGAGGGGGGGGGAGGGGAGGGGGGTTGATCGGGTGAACACCCTCATCCCCTCTAGATATGCTTTTACCTTAGATTCAAATAAAGCGTATTAAGTTCACGTAGTGAGTGAAAATACAGTAATAAAGAAGTGATGTTAAAAATAAAGTACAAAAGAACAGTAATAATAATAATATATAATACGACACTTGAAAGAAACAACTAAATATCAAGAATGTATATATAAAAGAAGATCAAATGAGAAAGAAACATGAAAATAATATTCTAAAAAAAATTTAAAATTTAATAACACAAAATGAAAGCAATTCAAGCTCTTACCACATGAGCATTGTACTGATCTATATTTTCACTTTCAGTGCAAGCTTTAATAATATTCAAAGATGGAGAATATTTTGAAGCAACTCTTGGAAATTTTGTTGATGAAAAAGAGAAACTACCACCACCCTTTGCAAATAAAGATTTGGAAGATTGAATATTAGAAATATTATTGTAGGGTAAATGTGTATAAGGATTTTTTGCCATAGAAACATAACATGGGGAATGAGAATAATTTGAGTTTGTTCTTAGTTTGACAAATGATTGAACACTCAAAGGTGATGATGCAAAAATCATGGAGGCCATTTTTTGGGGTAGGTTTTGGGTTGGGAAGTGACCTCCCTCTTTGTATATACATATTTATAAATGCATGAATAGGGAGGCTGTCTACACTTTTTCGTGGACAACGTTATTTGATATTTTTTCTTTATGAAAGATAACAAATACTCAATTGAATGATCTATTAGAAAACACATGTTATGCATATATTAATTTTGTTTAAATTTTAAACGAGGAAACTATTACTGTCGACTAGTCGAAATAAGCACAAACTGATTGGGGCAAGTTTTTTTGTTCCATTATTATATAAGGTTATTTGAATTTCTATTTTCCCTAATTGAATTGTAACTAATTAATTATACTAACACATCATTAATTCTTTGAGACCTTTTATGTATGAACATAGTAAGGTTATTTCTTGTAAAAAAAAAAGTGATATATGCACGAGTTAATTATTTGAACATTATTTCTATTAATTTTTATTTGAAATAAAATGCATGTAGTGCTCAAATCTTAATAAATAGAATTACTTGATACTATTGTATTTGATGAGGAATAACTGATATTCACTCAAATAATTAAGATGCGCACAAATTATTTTCGGACATTATCATCATGGTAAGAACAAAAAAAAAAAAAAGTAAACATGTAGGGAACAAGTAATTCTCATTGATGATGAGTTGGTATTCTTTATTCTTGACTTGGTAATAAACAATAACTTTTTCTGTGTATGGGACCAAAGGAGCAATGTGTTTCTTGTGATCTAACAAATCAATAGTTAATTCTTCAATGGGAAGCCCCTTTAGATGTATGTGTAATTTACAAAATTATAAAAGTTTGGTAAAAAGAAATATTAAAAATAATTGTAAAGCAACATTAAGTAATCTCACATGTTCTTGGACACAACCTTTGTTTGGCCTCATATATTAAGCCTTAAAACCTCTAGTAGACATTAAAATTTTGTATGACTCTGCAAGATAAGTCTTATTTCAGTCAGGGTTTATGAGAAGCTACTCAACCCTAAATCCTAATTCATGCATATATAAAGGGAACTATATTCCCTTGAAAAAGCATCTCAAATATCCATAGGGAGATCAAAATAGTCAAAATCATACTATGTTTGAGAAATACGCCACTAACAGTCCTCGAATCATGGAGAAATCTTATAAGAAAGAATCAAGGGAGTAACAAATTTGTACTCACATGCCTATCAATAAAATCTGTTTCTTCATATTTTATTTGTGATTTCAATTTATATTCTATCACATAAAATTTATTGCAAACACTTCTATTTTTTTTTAAAGAAATATGTTAATTTTTTAAATTATTTGATTCACCTCAATATTGAGAAATATGGTTGTTCCCTATTGTATTATATTATTTATTTAAATATCATATTTATTTTTTATTGTTACTTAAATTTTTAATGCATCATCTAAATTAATTAATTAGATAATTACAAAAAAGTAACGATCGGTTTAGTGTGGCTACATCATCACCTTAATATTTTCTTTTCATTCTCCCAAACTTATTGTGTAATAAATTTTATTCTTTATCCTATCTTTTCATATTAGTTTTACCTCATACCCTATTTTATTACTTGATTTATTATTTAAATTATTGATTAATACATTATATAATAATGATAATTTATTTAAACTATATTTAGTAAAATAATACATACAATACACTATGATATATTATTTATACTAAAACAATGGGTAATAACCTTCTAAAGAATACCACTATTTTTAAAATTTTATAAATGCAGAGACTTTGTGGGGTCATTTTAAATAAAAATATTCTTCTTTTAGAAAAGTTATACCTTCCTCTTTAAATAATAAATAAATTAAACTGTAATTTTTCTTAATAAATAAATTAGACTGTAATAAATAACTTTATTGGAGACCCGAAGAGGCTAATTGTGTGTTCAACTTTAATTTTTCTTTTTTCTTGTATTTTTTTCTTTTTATGTTTTTAAGAAATGGTGGACTTGTTTTTATTTGACATATAGTTATCAGCTCAGCCAAATTATTTATCATACTGATCGGAATATGCAAAATTTCTACTTTGATTAATACATATATATGGTTAAATATACATAATTTATGTATTTACTAACTATTTTATGTACTAAATTATCTAAAATAGAATTGAACATTAAAACAAAATAACAACTATATTTTTTATATAATTTCACAAATTGAGTCCAAAAAAAAAATTAAGTGACGCAAATATATGCATCCAATTGTAGTTATCCCCTTTTTTATTTTAAGCTTTTCTTTAATATTTTTTTTTTTAGTTTTAAGCTTGGAATGATAAGTCCAAGTTAAAAAGTTAGTCTTCAATGATTTATTGATGTCATTATGCCTTGCTTGTTGAGTTTCACCTTCAATGTGGAAAATGAACACTCATAATAGGCCTACTTGTGAAGAACACACACAAAAAATAAATAAATAATAATAATATTTGATATCATATACACTGATGAAATTAATACAAAATACATGAGATGAAATTGATATTAGGTACAGTGGATGACATTGATTATGGATACATAAATACTCGACATTGATACTTATACACAAATATATAAAATTTGTAAAACTTAACTATATTCTGAAATACAGATATTCAGGTGGTGAATTTCTGGAAGAGTGTGATCAAGGATGGTATTGAATGGTTGACTAGGTTGTTTAATGCTATTATGAAGACTGCAGAGGTGCTCGATGAATGGAGGAGTACAATGGTTCCATTGTATAAGAATAAGAGTGATATTTAAAGCTGCAACAATTACAGGGATATCAAGTTGTTAAGCCACACTATGAAGGCCTAGGAGAGAGTGGTGGAGATGAGGGTGAGAAAAGTAGTGTCTATTTCAGAGAATCAGTTTGGATTTATGCCAGGACGGTCAACTACTGAACCAATCCATCTTATTCGGGTATTAGTGGAGAAATATACAGAGAGAAGTCTCCCTATGGTGTTCATTGACCTTGAGAAAACCTAAGACAAAGTTTTGAGGGATGTCTAAAAACGAAAGGTGTTCCAATAGTGTAATTTAGGGTGGTAAAGGACACGTATGACAGAGCCAAAACTCATCTAAGAACAGTAGGAGGAGATTCAAAGTATTTTCCTGTTGACATGGGACTTCATCAAGAATCTTTATTAAGCCCTTTTCTTTTTGCCTTAGTAATGAATGAGCTTACACGATCTATCCAGGAGGGGCTGCCCTGGTGTATGCTATTTGCAAATGACATAATACTGATTGATCAGATTCAGGCTAAAGTTGATGACAGATTAGAGGTTTGGAGATATACTTTGGAATTCAAAGGATTCAAATTGAGCAAAATCAAAATAGAACACTTGGAGCGTAAATTCAGTGTTGCAAAAGATAAAGCAAACACTGAAGTGATGCTTGCCACTCAATCTATTCCAACGAGAGAAATCTTTAAGTATCTTGGATCCATCATCCAGAGTAGTTGCGATATTGATGTTGATGTCACACATCGTATTGGGACAGCATGGGCAAAATGAAGACTTGCATTTGGAGTATTGTGTGATAAAAATATACCGCCTAAATTTAAAGGCAAGTTTTACAGAATAATGTTTAGACCATCTCTGCTATATGGGGTGGAATGTTGGCCAATTAAAAATTCACATGTTCAAAAGATGTAGGTTGTGAATATGAGGATGTTGAGATGCAGGTTGTGAATATGAGGATATTGAGATGAATGTGTGCACATACCAGGAGTGGTAGTATTAGAAAGGAGACCATCCAAGAGGAGTTAGAGGTGGCCCTTATGATTGACAAGATAAGGGAAACGAGATTTCGTTAGCTTGGACATGTACAAAGAAGAAGTACCAATGCTCTTGTTAGGAGGTACGAGAAGTGATGTCTGGGTACATTTACCCTCCCCAGACTCCACTTGTAGGATTTCACTCGGTATGTTGTAAATTCATGCATCATGTATATAAATATCTCTTTGATATCAAATACACGTGTCTATTCATGGATTCACTAATATTTGATATCATATACATTGATAAAATTAATATAAAATACACGGAAAGAAATTAATATCGGATACAGTGAGTGACATTGATTATGGATACATAAAAACATGACGTTGATATTGGATACACAAAAACATAAAATTTGTGAAACTTAATACATTCTTGAATACAGATGTATTAGGAGAGAAAAGAATAAGGGAATTAAGTATATCTTAGCTATAGACGAATCACATTTGAATATAATGTATCTACAATAAAATACACCTAATTTAACTCATATTTATTCAAAAAATATATATCTGAGTCTACCAGATACATGAAAAATTGGCTCAGAAAGTAAGTTGTTAAGCTGTTATGTTGGAAAGTATTCATGACCTAAACAAAATTTGTACTGTTTCCTCATTTTTATAAAACTAAAAGCATCAATCAAACAATTAACCAAGTACAAACTACTACTACTATAAAAATTTTTGTTTCCTAAAACTTCATATGACAAAAAATGTTTTTCAAAGTAAACAAATCTTGGATGTTTGGCCAAAAATAACTTATATTGGACTGAAAAATAGAGCTAACATTTGAGGCACAATGAGAAACATTTGAAGCTAACATTTCACTTTTTAATTTCTCATTTGGTGTCAGATATCCACCTTGAAGTCCGACTATATATGGATTCACACATCGCAGAGCCCACTAGCTTAATTGCACAAATAGCCTTTTGTGAGACTAACACTTTAAAGGATAGGCAAAACAAACTCTTGAGATATCTACTTTTCATATCATTTAAAGCAAAAGTTGAGTGTGCAAAGCTTTAATTGTAAACACCTAAGAGGCTTCGTTCCATTTTCCTCTCTCATATATGCACATAAAAAGTAGGAACCAATCTCCATACAATTTAAGCTGCCAAAAGTTTCTGAATGTCCTTCTGCAATAGATTTAAAAAACATTACTTGGCAACAGCAGAAAACAACACAATCTTTTTTTTTTTTTTGGGATTTGCACCGGGTGTCCGAGTCTCTTAGAGCCCCGACTAATCCCGGGAGTGCACAGGCCCTCGGCAAAGAAAACAACACAATCTATGAATATAGTTGATTGAAAAATTAGCAAACTACTATAAAAAATGCAACATTTCCTTATTGTATGTCCTGTGAATAACTTTCATCAACTCTCCTAATTGTTTTCAACTAACGGTAAGATCCGAACTAACTTATGCGCCTCAAAAAAATTACTACCAGGTAATTGTTATTCCCACCAGCATAGGTACCTCGCCAAGGCTTAAAGAAATGAACAACAATATACACAGTGTAGTCTGACAAAGTGAGGTTTGAAGAAGGGAGAGCGTATGTATGCCTTACCCCTACCTGAAAGATAGAGAGGTTGTTTTTGATAGACCCTCACGTTCAAGAAAAGGCTAAAACAGATGAAAACCTTCCTAATGTTTTCTTTGTACCTGGACATCTAGAAGTGCAGTCAAGAACTGCATTGTGTCATTAACAAACTCTCAAAGCATTTTCATGTTCGTTTTCCTTTTGTGAACCGGGATTAACCAGAAGCGAGGTAGAGTTGATGCAGTTACGTTCTGTCAAGCTGTAAGCACACTCATAGTGGAGTATTTAGATGCAAATCAGGTAAGTTTATGATAATTTACTGGGCTACTAGAGAGAACTTGAGTGAAATACAGTACTAGTTAAGGTTGTGAGGCATGAACTGTATTTGATGCATTTATTTGATACTATCCAGACCCCACTTTGTTGAATTTCCATCGAGTTATCAAAGAAAACCTATGAACTAGTGGGAGATCAGTTATGTCATAGCAGATTTAAAACCAATTATGGAGCTTCCACAACTTCAAAATACTGTACATGTACAAGAGACAAGGTAAAGAATGAATACCTCAATTTGGAAAGGCGATGTCGTTGGTGGATACCTCTCAACAACTTTACCATTTTTGTCCACAAGAAATTTCTCAAAGTTCCACTTAACCAGATCACCTAAAAATCCTCCTGCACTTGATTTTAGGAACTGGTAAACAGGTGCCGTATTTGGGCCATTCACGTCGACCTGTTTTCATATCTTATTAGATATAAGATTATGCTAGTATGACACTGCATCGAAATTATATGCAGGGGGAGTCAATGCAAACCTTGTCAAAAATTGGGAATTCAGCTTTAAACCGTGTGCAAGCGAACTGTTTAATCTCTGGATTCGATCCTGGCTCTTGAGCCCCAAACTGATTACATGGAAAAGCAAGAATCTCAAGTCCTGCAAGGAACGTGATCAACTAAGTTGGAAGGATATCCATGGGATAAACTATATGCCAGTGAAAATGTTGAAACTGGACTTGTTAAAACAGTAAATATTCAATAGTTATGCGATAAAAGAAACCATTCAAATATTAATACATATTTTAAGCCAGTGGTGCAATGAAAATGTAACATGGACTTGCTAATAAGATGTCTCATTAGGGACGCTATCAGAGAGGCATCCGATGTCTTTTTGGTGACACGAGTTAAAAAGCTACATGACCTATGAGATAGAAGTTAATAGGAGTTCTTTTGATTGGCTCATAGACCTGACATTCTAGATATTGTATCTGTTATACTTTAAAGAATCTCATGGCGAACTAAAAGCAGCACCACGGATTTATATTCTATTGTATCTGGAGAAGTATTGACATTTTAAGAGAGTTCCAAGTACCAAATTTCCAGACACAGTCCAGATTCCTACAGAGATTCAAGATATTCAATCCTAAAGCATGTAGCTCACCTTGATTTTTATACTTCTCATACACACGAGAGAGCTCTGTGTAATTTGATGTCGTCAAGCCACTGAATCCAAAACCAGTTTCTCCAGTCAGATCACTAAACTATGGTAAAGTTATGAATCTTAAACAATCAGTCAGGAGAAAGTACCATCTGGAAGCAACATTGACAATTAGAAGAACCTTCCCTTTGAATGTGCTTAGTGGAACATCTTTCCCATCAATATCCTGAGTCATGATATAAACATAAACAAGGAAACATACTTATTAATCTACTCATAAAAAAAATCTAAACAAATCAACATGTACAATCTTATCTAGTAGATTAAGGTATATTTGTAGTGGAACTTAAAACTCACTACTGCCCTATTGGCTACTGGATTCACTCGTGCACATGACTACTCACTATTTACTCTGAAGAAAGGTGCAGACATAGTGGTAGTACTAGTGTATGTTGATGACTTGCTAATTACAGGAAACAATGAAGAAATGATCACTGAAGCTAAGGATAGCTTGCATCAAAAATTCAAGCTGAAAGATCTAGCTGAATTTAAGTATTTCTTGTGCATTGGAGTATTGAGATCCTTAAAGGGTGTTATCCTGAATCAAAGAAAATACATTTGAGAACTCATTGCTGATGCAGTTCTCACTGGTACCAAAACTGCACCTACTCCTCTTGAATCATACTTGAGGCTTACTTCAGTGGAACATGAACTGGTGACTGGTTCGACGGGAGATGCAGTCCTTCATGATGTTGCTCCTTACCAAAGATTGATTGGTAAACTTCTTTATGCCACTCCTACCAGACCAGATATTAGTTATGCAGTGCAAGCTCTTAGTCAATTTATGCAATCCTGCCCAAAAAAAACACATTGGGAGGCTGCTATTAGAGTGGTCAGATACTTAAAAGGCACAGTAGGCCAAGGGGTCTGGTTACATGCCAAACCTACCACTGTACTTGTTGGCGTGACTCAGATTGGGCTGCTTGCCCCAATACAAGAAGATCCATCAGAGGATATGTGGTCAAGTTTGGTGAATCATTAGTGTCTTGGAAATCCAAGAAGCAACAAACTGTTTCTAGGAGCTCAGCTAAAGCTGAGTACATAAGCATGGGCTCAGCTGTATCTGAGGTTATTTGGCTACTGGGATTATTTACTGAGCTCGGGGTGGCCATTCAGATACCCGTTACTGTTTTGAGAGACAGCAAATCAGCCATCCAACTAGCAGCAAATCCAGTGTTCCATGAGAGGACCAAGCACATCGAAATAGAACTGCCACTTTATCAGGGACAAGATCAAGGTAGGTGTAGCGGAACTGCTTATGTTCACACTCAACAATCAACATAAAGTAGCAGATTGTTGACAAAAGGGTTGAGTCAAGCTCAGCATTCTCATCTGTTAGGCAAGCTTGGTGTGCTTAACATTTTGCACCCTACAACTTGAGGTGGTGTATTCGATTTTACTATTTCATTGTCTTTACTGTTAGTTACTTAAGGTTACTCGTTGTTAGGATGAGAGCTCAGCTGGCATGAGCTGGCACGAGTTCGTTAGTTAGGCTATTTTTTGTACAGTCCTTCTGGCTATAAAGCAGCCATCATACTCTCATTTGGAGATCAAAGCTCAAACTTCAGATCAATAAAATTCTTTCCCTTTCTTACAGTTTCTTCTCAGCTCACAGGTGAACTGGTGAGCTTATGAGCTCACATTTTCACATAGTGCAATAATCGAAGCACCATAACACTCCACTACCTACGAATCTTCTATCACACCCTACTATCTATAGTCATGTCACGATACCGTGAAGCAATAGTTTAGAATTAAAAAATAACAAAAAATTTATTATCTCTTTAGACATAATTTTTATAATAGTCTAAGTACACATTTATAGAGATTAGTACTCCCTCCGTCCCATTTTAATTAAATTTGTAAACAATGAACACATATTAAGAAAAATATTCAAAGACATAATTTAAATTATACTTTTCACAGTAGTGAAATTTATCTCCTAAAAAAATATAAAATTTCAAAATTTCAAGCATTCACCCCGAACTTTGAACAATTCAAATATTTTAAACATTAAAAAAATATCAAAAATTCAATTATTTTGGAAGGGGGAGTAGTATTTAAATATCTGAATCTTATCTAAAGCAAATAAATTGAACTAATCTTAATTTTGTACCACGGGTTTATCAATTTAGGTCAAAATAACATAAATACCTTAACAGTGAAGTCATAAATAGTCTTCTCTGTAGCAGCTCTGGCATAGATAGTGCCCATTGTTTTAGATCTCAATGCAAACCCAGATGATTTAGCGGTTGGAAAAGAAAACCCATGTTGGAAAAATGAAGATTTGGAAGAACTAAAAGTGGGTTTGTAGGAAGAAGAAGAAGAATTGCAGTAAAGGTTCAGTTTGGGTTGAGAAAAAAAGGGGGAAATTGGTGAAAAAACTGAAGAAGAAGCAAAGGAAGCCATTTGGGTGTTGTATTTCAGATTTCCCAAAACTTCAATTTGGAGAAGACAGTGAATTTGATAAGTACGATTCTTCAGGAAAATGAGAATTTGACCAGAGTGGAATGTAATGATCCACGTGGTTTGTTCCTTGCCTTGTGCATCATTTTTATTTTCTTCTCTCTTTTTTTATAAAGACATTCACAAACCTATCTAATATTTAATATTTTTTATTTACTAGTATTAGCTAATATCTTTTATTTAATACGTTGTGATTAGATATGTAAAAATAAAAATATTTCTCAAATTCTTTTACGTTCTTTTTATTTTCTTGAATTTCTGTTATCTCGTCAATACGCTCTCCCGTTAACTTTTCTCTCTCTCATACGCTCCAACCCACTTCACTTCCCGGCGACAGTGAGATTTTCCGGCAAGGGTTCGCGGCTCTTTCCGAAAATCACTGTCTTGAGTGCCGGCGAACCCTTGCCGGATCGGAGATATTGCTTCTCCTTCTGTGCGTTTCAGCTGTCGATAATTGTAGCTGGTTTCCCGGCGCCTCTGTGTCGGTCCCGGTGACGTGAGCTGCGACGATCCGCAAATCTGAGTATCCCCGTGACGCCGGAGTCCATGTGACGTCGCTGTACCTGTGTTACCAAGAGCCGGCGAGCCTCTCAACGACCTACGACCTAAGACTGACGAACTACGACGCCGGCGAAAACACTGGTGCAATCTAACTCTTGACAGATTTGTTTCTTTGCCAGTATCAATTCATTTTGGATTCTATTATTTGTGCAGTTGGATTATTTACACTGTATTGCTATTAATTGTGCTGTAGTAGTTGGTT
>JAABOM020000103.1:1499884-1510127 GCA_011800125.2 Solanum clarkiae
ATAGGCTTTATATAGGAGTTAGGAATGGCTCCTTCCTGACTAATTATTATTATAAAATTATAAGTGCTTGCAGCACTTGAAAATAATGGCAGCAGCACTTGAAAAAAGTAATGGTAGTAGCAAAGTGTTATCAGCACTCCAAAAGTCCACATAGCACTTAAGCCATTAAGAGAAAAGAAATGCAATCGTTACATTTCATCTGTTTTCTTCATGAATAAATATAAGATTTCATTGTTAACCACTAAGAGGGTGTGGGAACTAAATAAAATTAACCAAAGGGAAAGCAGAAAAAAAGTTTGCAAAAGAAAAAGTTTCATTGGTCTTGTTTGTTGGGTCTCACATGAATTGCCCTTATTCGAAAAATTCATGTGGACTCATTTAACAGAATAGTATGGATGTTTGCGTATAGCAAAATTAATTCATAAAATCATTATTAACTTATAATGTGAGTTTATTTTGATCCATTTATTTAATATATTTTAAAATTGAATTAACATTCAATTCTCATTGATTCATGAAAAAATTAGTTAAATAATTTTAAAGAGATAATTTTTTACTTGATATAGTTTATTTTATATAATCATGATATAAGAAAAATATTTTATTAGGTACGCAAAGAAAATAATTTTTAGGTAAGCAAACAAATAAAAGGATAAACTTAAGATTTAAAATTTAGAAAAAATTGAACATGTTAATGAGTTATGGTGACTCAATTTTTAGCTCATTTTAGTTTTATATTTAAGTTAATCAATGACTTGCACATTTCGTTAACTCAATCTATTTGACATTCTTAAATTCAGCTATCATGATTTTGAATGGACCGCGAGTGGCATTCACACTAACTCTTCGGTGGAAGAATCAACATCTTAAGCTAACCCAGCAAATTAGCATAGTTTGATAACTTTAAGGGAAACAAGTTAAAATAAAAAGAACTAATTGGGTTCCCGTAAACTCAACAAAACTTAACAATGTGAAAAATGCTACCTAAGCCTGAAAATCAATATATTAAAACTCTAACTACAAGTCTGAACATGGGGATACAACCTCGAAACTAAAATCATCAAAATAAATAAGTGGATTAAGATAAAGGAGGAATTCATAGCAGCCTGAAATATGTTGGCTCACCCTAGAATTTCAAAATCAATGATCACCTAGCAGATATCCATCCGCAATCATCTGAAGATGCTCTGTACTCAACAAGAAAAAGAGTAAGTACAGAATTAGTACATATAATAAGAGTGTACTGGTAGGATCACATGACTACTCTAATAAGCAAGATATACATAAGAAACTAAAGCACAGTAATCCCTGGACATACTGAAATAATACAATATTTTACAGTTCATACACACATACAATCTCAAATTATCAATTTAATGCAATACAACCATAATCCTCCCAAGAGACTCAAATCCAAGCAAGCATGTGTCGGAACCTGACACCCAATTCAACTTTAATATATGTGTCAGAAAGTGACACCTGATTTAATAATAATAAATGTGTCAAAATGTGACACCTGGTCCAATAGTAATAGATGTGTTGGAATGATACACTTGATCCATAAGCACAATCACAATTACAATCATATCCACAACGAACAATGTAATACTCACCTAGTTCAAGTAGGAAGTTCATTGTATGCAATTAGATCATGACAAGTTATCAACTAGTTTATTTCATCACTTCCTTTTTTCACATACATGCAAGAAGTACTATGAGTTAGTTAACATGCATACATCACACACATGGGAATATTAAACCATCATCTACCTCAATTCAAGCTTTGAATTCTATAGAATCAGAGGTTTTCACTTCTCCAAAGTCCTAGCTCGTTCTTGGTCTATAAACAATCAAGAATAATTCACGAAATTAACATAATGGCCTAATTACCAGGATTATAGAAAAATTCTAATTATTGGCCACTCTTATGATCTTCTCCCCCAGCTAAGACTTTTACTCTCCATTAGTTATAAGCCTAAATTCTTCCTTTATCATTTTCTTCTAGAATCTGTAGTCTAGGAATCAAATTACAACTTAGGGAAATGACTAACTTATCTCTAGCAAGAGAATTGGTAAAAAACTGAAGAAAAAGTTGCCCTAGATCATTTCTGTTCTCTCAAGGATTAAGTGAGAAAAGTAACAACGAATTTGAAACTTTTTTTGGGATTTAAGTTCTCAATTAACCCTCCATGGTGACAACTTACCCTGCCATGGTGGCGCCATCATAGCGGACTGCACAGAGACATAAACATCGTAACTTGCATTCCACCATCATGGCGGGGTAAGTTGCCACCATAGGGGGTTGCATGAAGACAAACACTTTGTAACTCACTCGACCCCAGATTTACAACACACTTTCAAATCATGACATTCCAAAATATACTCTTAGTGCCAAGATCAATTTCGAGAGTTATACTCACCGAAATTCAGTTTTGTAAAATCGTACAAGCTCCTTATCGCCTTAGCTATCTACTGGGATGAACAAACCCATAATTCAACCGTCAATCCATTATCAGATAGCCCTAAACATCACATGACTTAGATTTCGTTGGATACTAATGTAGGCTCAAAATTTTCAATTTACTACTTAGAAGTTTTCTGGTTCAATTTTCTCCCCTATTAACCTACCCATAACGACGGGTCAGATCGTTACCTCAGCCCACTAGCCCATTTGTCACATTGCTTAATGTAAATTAAAAGTTACCAAATTGAAGAAATTTTTGTGGTTTATTAATTTATAGATTAACTTCGCTTGTTTTAAATCAAAATCAAGAAATTAAAGAAGATTGTGATAGATTGACATTTAGCGTGCAATTAATCACTCTATAATAATGGCTGAGACACAGCTAAAAGATTTAGTCCATTTAACTTGGTCTCCCTCTATATATGTTATGTTAAATTCTTTTATTAATTAGAAAATTAATTCAAATTTTAATTCTGTCTCTCAATAATAATTAAAAGATGTTATTCATACCACCACCAACCTTTGACTCTTGCAGATTCATTTTTTATATTAGTCAAACTATATGATAGGTAGGTAAGTTGTAGGTTGGATTGCTTGACCTTTTCCTCACATTAGAAGTCTCATAACTACTTGTCTCTTGGTATCTTTATAAAAAAAAAATATGAGCGAATTATATTGATCTTAGTTATGAGATAAATAATATATTAAGTTAATTAGTATTTAGTTATTTCATTATTGAAAAATCATTATTTTTCATTGAAAAGTTTCATTAGACATTGTTCACGGTTATTTTTATAGAAACTTTCATTGAATCAGTGAGAAAAGAAAAAATAGAACTTTATCGGTCCTATTTTAGTTATCATGGTTTCTATTTTTAAAGTCAAACTATGTAGATTTTAACAAATATTTTCAGATATTTTTTTTTAATTATATTGATATGAAAAAAAGTTGCAATCTGTAATACTTTTGTTATAGTTTTTGAATATATATTTATAAAGATCAAATTGATTTAATCTAATTTAACTTTAAGAGTTTATCAAATTGGCTTTCGAAAAGCGTAACATGACAACTAAAATGGGACAGAGGGAATAGTGTTTTTATACGGAAACATTTAAAAGTTTTCTAAAATTTTAATGAGAATCTGTTTCCACTATGCATTTTTTTTTTTCAATAAGCAGGTTTGGTGATAGAAAAATCACGTTTTATAATACAAAATTACTACAAAATCTTTGTTTTTTGTAGTGTGCACAGTGCATGTCTTAACTATTTTATCTTCCAACAAAGGTTGTGATGAAATGGTAAGTACTCATTCATCCTTAACCAAAAATCTCAGGTTCGAAGTTGTCTTTGTTAGGGAGCGCTTTACCTCCCTAAGTGGTACTTTTCGACGCGAATTCGAATTTAGTCGAGCTCCGATATGAATACCAAATACTGAGAAATCCAAAAGAAAAAAAAAAACTATTTTATCTTCTATCCTAAAATAATAGATACATTTTCTCATAACTTATGCATATATATCAATTGTGTGAGTATCTAATTGCACACTAAATTCGTATTACTTTTAACATAGTAAAAGAATACCATCAAACATGAAACTATTCATGCATAATTTAATACTCTCTCTGTCTCATATTAATTGAATTTGTGAGATAATGCACACATATTAAGAAGAGCATTCTTCTTTAACTTTGAATAATTCAACTATTTTGAACATTAAAAAAAATCCTCAAAAATTTAACTAATTTGAGACGGAGGAAATATATAAGTAAGGTACTTATTTCCTAACCAACTATCAAATTACCCTAGACTTTTGCCGCAAGTTATTTGAGATATTCACTGTGGTCCAAAGTAGTAGAATTAGTTGCAAACGTAATAAACATTAATTTAATTACTAATTCGTTGAGATTTCAAAAATTTTAAAGCTGCATGAATTAACGTTCTACCTAATTACTCTTTGACTTTCAATTATTTGCAAGAATATCTTGTATTGAACAATTCACAAAAATATATTCTTTAAAATTGAAATATGTCGTGGAATAGGCTAACGATTTTTCTAAGACGTAATTTATAAATTAACCCTTAAGTTTGATTTTAAATTTTAAGTATTACCTACAACTTTTATAATGCACAGTACACACACAGACATTTTAACTATTTATTTCTTAACAAAAAAACATGTGAATCTAACCTGACAAAATGCATGTTCGGGATGCAATTCAAGCACATCAGGTGCAATTGACGTGTGTAATTTTCAAGGTCCACAATGATAAAAAAAATAAAAATGACAATTCTACCTTTGATGATACATTTTATATATATATATATCAAAATTCCATTCTTCTTCTTCTTCCTAATTCTAGTACAAAAGCTTTTTATTTTTGTCTCCTTTTTGCACGATTTCTGATCTATTTTATGCAATAATTTCAAATATTTTTTTGTCACTGTAGAAAAAGCATTAGAAGATAACTCATATGACCAAAGTTGTAAAAAAATAAAAGTGAATTTATATTTATGGTGCCAAAAATTTTCCACCTTTTATCAAAAATAAACTTTCAAAAGGGAAAAATCAAACATATCCAAATAAACTTTCAAAAGGGAAAAATCGAACATACCCAGACTAAATGATGAAAAACAACAAAAAAAGAAAAATATATTCTTTAAAATTGAAATATGTCGTGGAATAGGTTAACGATTTTTCTAAGACGTAATTCATAAATTGACCCTTAAGTTTGATTTTAAATTTTAAGTATGACCTACAACTTTTATAATGCACACATAAGAATTTTTGCTATTTATTTCTTAAACAAAAAAAATATGCGAATCTAACCTGACAAAATGCGTGTTCGAGATGTAATTCAGCACGTCAAGTGTAATTTTCGAGGTCCACAACGATAAAAAAATAGAAATAATAATTCTACCTTTGATGAATACCTTATATATATATATATATATATATATATCAAAATACCATTTGTCTTCTTCTTCTTTCTAATTCTAGTACAAAAGCTTTTTATTTCTGTCTCCTTTTTGCACGATTTCGATTTCTGATCTATTTTATGCAATAACTTCAAATATTTTTTTGTCACCATAGAAAAAGCGTTAGAAGATAACTCATATGACCAAAGTTGTAAAAAAATAAAAGTGAATTTATATCTATAGTGCCAAAAAATTTTCACCTTTTATCAAAAATGATCTTTCAAAAGGGGAAAATCAAACATATCCAAATAAACTTTCAAAAGGGAAAAATCGAACATACCCAGACTAAATGATGAAAAACAGCAAAAAAAAAAAAAAAACATTAGTTTTCATGAAATCTAATGTTAGGGCTAGGGCTAGGACTATCCCATGAAAGAGGAATAACTGGGAAAAAGAAAAGATTATTTTCTTTGTTTTTTAAATTATAAAATACGTATAAAAGTTTTTAAATACGTGGCAATTATTGAGTGGCTAAAAGATCGACATGGGAGTGTTTATAAATCAAGCAATAAGGCTGTTGGATTCGCGTATTTTTTGTTTAAGAAATAAATAATTAAAATATTTATTTATGTATTATAAAAGTTGAAGTTGATACTTAAAATTTGCAATTAAATTTAAGGATATTACACTTTTTTTTATTTGTGAAGTTTTCTTTACTACTTCGAATCCTGTCTAGTAGTTTGAAAAAAGCAGTCTTAAGTCAAAAAAATGACATTTCTAGAATTATAATATGATTAATTTTTATATTTTGATACAAAATTTTAATTTCGAGTGAAAATGTGAATAGTGGCCCAAGACACATTCATCGATAAATTTTCTTTACAAGTGTAGTATGGAGATTGCTCCGGTCGAGCTCCTCTTCATTTTTCTTCTCTTTGTATTTTTCAAATTCTTAAAGATATGTGTTATAATTAAAATTTAATTAATTAAAATAAAGTCTAATCTTGTCTGTACTCTCCGGGATTTTTAAATTTATTATATTTGTTTAATTAAAGTTTATGTATATTCTATTATTTTTAGATCTCATTTATAGAATTTTACTAAATATATTATTGTTGTTATATATATAAATTTAGTAACAAGGAAATACAGAAAGGAATCTTTCTCTACCTCAACTTTAAAAACATATTTAATATTGAATACCATAATAATAATAACAATAATAATAATAATAATAATAATAATACCACTTGTCAAATGCCAAGTCAATCAACTACTTCACCAACTCTGGCTCATTTTAATATATGGTCCTAAACAAAATTCATTTCATAGGAAAAGATGATGAGCCACGAAAGTACGTGGACACGGTACACATCTTTCACCAACTCAATCAAATTTGAAATTCTTTTTTTTTTTTTATATAAGAGTTTAATAGGTAGAAAATAAGTGAATTTCTTACCCTTTTTCTTAATTAAATATTTATTGAAATAAATAAAATAAATTTCCGAAAGAGTATTTATTAGGTGGGCAGATGAGGTAGGCGGTAGGGATTCAGGGTGAGGAGATGTTGGATAGGTGACGAACAAACAATGAACTTAGAATATCATTTATAGAATTTGTTTTTCCTATTTTATTAGGCAAGTAATTTTTCTCATTTACAAACAATGAGCTGCTTTATTCAGAGAAGATGTTTTTCAAAATATTTGACTAAATAAATATGAGAAAATTAAAAAAAATGAAAAGTATATTCCTCCATACCAAACACACACTAGGTTTCACATCTTGAATCAGCTACAATTTTAGTACTCTCTCTGTCTCATTTTATGTTGTACCTTTGACTAGGTGTTTAAGAAAAAGGAAGACCTTTAAAACTTGTGATCTAAAACAATTCTTACATACTTGTCTGGTTGATAATCATTTCATTAAGGGGAAAAAAAAAATAAAACCAAAGCCAAAATAGTTTCCAATAAGATAACAATCTTTTTAGAACAAATTAAAATAAAATGAGACTGAGACAGAGACAACATACTTTTGTTCCACCAACCTTCCAAACAAAAAAGAACACAATTTCTTCAACTATAAATAACCATCTTCATCCACAACCTCTTCAATCAAACATATCTCATCATTACCAAAGAAAAACTTTAACAATCATTTTAAATTTCTCCATCCATCCAAATCATATTCACCATGTCTACCATTGAAACCCCCCTCACAATTACTGAAAAGGTTTATGTTAGAGTTAGACTTGCAAATGAAAATGATATACACCATATATACAAACTTTTTTACCAAATTCATGAATACCATAACTACACTCATCTCTACAAAGCCACAGAATCTTCCCTTTGTAACCTTTTATTCAATAAAACAAACCCTAGTCCTCTATTTTACGGTCCCTCGGTTCTTCTACTTGAAGTATCACCAACTCCTTTTTCAGATAGTAATAACAAAAAAGACGAAAAATTCAAGCCTGTCCTTAAACAATTTGACCTAAAGGCAAACGTCATAGACAAAGAAGCCGATGAATTCAAGTCCAAATCCATCAATGATGATGAGAAAAACGACGTGTTTATTGCTGGATACGCGTTCTTTCACGCGAATTATTCATGTTTTAATGATAAACCTGGTATTTATTTTGAGAGTCTTTATTTTAGGGAGAGCTATAGGAAATTAGGTATGGGAAGATTGTTGTTTGGGACAGTTGCATCTATTGCTGCAAATAATGGATTTGTATCAGTGGAGGGAATTGTGGCTGTTTGGAATAAAAAATCTTATGATTTTTATGTGGATATGGGGGTTGAAATATTTGAGGAATTTAGGTATGGGAAATTGGTTGGTGATGCTCTACAAAAATATGCTCATGATAATCACAAGGAGAAGGTTTGATCATCAACATATTTTAATTTATTTTTTCACACTTTTTTCTTTTTTCCATTTTGTAAAAGTAATTTACGTTATTGTCTAGCCTATGATGGATGAAGGCCTGTCATTTTGGCTATTGAATGTTTATGTTACTATTATGTATTAATTTGTGTTTGCAAATGTTGGGTGAATAAACATTTTCTTATATTTATCAGAAATTACTAGTTTGATCAGTAATTAAGATGATAAGTAAAATGAAACGGATGAAGTACTAATTATTAGCTCTATTTCTCTCTTCAAAATAGGTCGCTATATGTTTTTATTTATTATGTATTCTAGTCATTTTATATTTAGTATTTTCTGCTATTGGGTATTATTTTTGAGATGAGCATCTTTTGAAAATTAAACCTCTCTATCCCTATGAGCTAGTGATAAACATTTTTTAGGTACTTCACTAGGTATATATGTTGTTGTTGTTCTCTCCTCAAAATAGCCAATTTGAGAATCTCTTTTAGCTATATTCATCTTGTTGGAGACAATTTATTATATACTAAAAAGGAGTTCATCATTAGCAGAACAACTATCTCAACTCAATTGTAATATATTTTTGGAGATGGCAAAATGTTTTATTAATTAAAAAGAAATTAAATTATTTTAAAATATAAAAAAACTAGCTCTGGTGAAAATTCAGATTAAAAAAAGAAATATATCATGTGAATTAAGATAGAATAGAAAGGCATAAAAGATTTCATAAACCTCCAAATTAATAAGTTGTGGCACACAAGTTCTTTTTGGATTTTCTATATACCAAACAAGAAGACCATGTACACGCATTTGACCAAGTTAAAATTTTGGATTTTAACACTAATAACTACTATAATAAGAAAATTCAGAGCAAAATTTAGGGTATGTTCAATACGGAAAAAACTAAATATCATTCATGAAAAGCACTTTAGATGAATATTTTTCTTGAATTGAATCTAAAATATCATCAATCAGGTAAATATAATAAGGTAACTCAAGTTCGATGTATAACTAGGGTTAAATGAATTTGAATAAGTTGAACCAAAGTGGTGTTTAAGTCATCTGTACATTGTGGTGACAATATAAATATTGTGTATGTTTCTAAAAAGTCTCATGATTTAGTCCATTTTTATATTAATGTTTATACTATTGAACTTTTTTGATAAGGATATGAGGAAGACAATATGTAAGATATATTATATGTTTTGACAAGTGGATAGGGATGAACATAACTCAATAAAAAAGTGAAAGTAACAAGAGCAAAAAAGAAGACACATGGAAGGCAACATTAAAATGATAAGCTAATTAGAGAATTAACTTGTTATATCTAGCGATGCGATTGACTAAATATAATCATATGATTATATTAACAATTTTAACAAGAGCAAATAAATTTAAAAAGATGTGATAAACTATTAAGTATGATTGGATAGATTTGAAGAAGAAGAAAAGAAAAAAATACTTCAGATTACTTTAAACGAATAAAATGTATGTCTTTTTAATTCATTTCATACATATATAAAGGAATTTTGAAGTTAATAACTCAACATTCTTCTTGTCCTTTACTTTATTGAATTATTTAAGTATCCTTATCTATATTATCATTGCACATAAACTTTAGAATGATCATGAAATATCGAGTTTTCTATAACTCGTGTTTTCTGTATGCTTATTAAATTAGAAGATGTTTGTTATCTCATTGATAAGCTAAGACCTAACCTACTCGCTTATATTTATTCACATTGATTTTTTAAAAAAATAATTATTAATAAAAGACTCATACACTTTTCTAGCATTCTATCTTTGTAATAACCTGTTTATTATGAATATATAAATTTATATAGTGTAGCAATTTGTTTCAGACAAGAATCTTGGGATAAAGTCATAGACCTTATACTTGATAGATTATATATAATCATACATGAAGAATGGAAATATATTACATTGTAAAGCAATTTATTATTGAAAACTAAA
>JAABOM020000103.1:1510227-1520356 GCA_011800125.2 Solanum clarkiae
GAGTTGGATCTATCTATTAAATTCTAGGTATATATGTTAAAAAATATAATGATCCCTATTACAAATAAAGTATGAATAATTTTTAATAGGCTAGGTCATTATATTTTTTGACCACTTCAAAAGGATATCGAATGGGGGTAGTTGGAACTTAAGAATTAAGGGTCAAAAGAAATGAAAATATTATTAATTAATAAGTTAATTAGGTGACTCGTGCGTTTTGACAAAAAAGAATTAGGAGTACGATTTAGTTTTGAACTTTGTTAATTAATTAGTGTCCTAGTGGATTTTATTCTATTCTTTGTTTTGTTTGAAACACGAACCTTATGAGATAAGGGTTGGGATTGCATATTATTAGATTATGGTTAATGATTGGTTTAATGGGTGGATATTGTAGTTTATTTATGGCTAAAGATTAGGTGGTGGCAACGATAAAATGATGAAAATATTATATTAAGTCTAAATACTAAGTTTTATAGTCATCATAAACTTTTATACTACTGTTGTAGCGATTTGTCTCCGTCGTTATGGATAGGTAAATTGCGAAAAAAAATTTGGTTTAAAAAACTAATAACTTGAAAATTGTTAATATAGGCCAGACTTTGATGAAATCTGAGTCAGCTGAGTTCTGGGGTCATCAATTATGACTTTGGGTTTGAATTATGAGTTTGATTTCTGAGTTGATCGTCAAGATTAAAGAGCCTATACGACTTTATGTAATCGAATTCGGGTAAGTAAAACTCTCGAAATTGATCTTGGTGCAAATGGTTGATTTAAAAAAAAGAACACCATCATGATTTAAGGGTGGAAGCATTCCTAATTTATTACACAGTTTATTAAATTCTTAATACCCAATGTTAAACATATTGAATACTATTGGCGATATTTGGGGAAATTGTAATTCTAGGAAATATTATTACATTAATGCTTATTTGTTGCCTTACATATATATATATGTATATGTATATATATATAGAATTCTACCTAAAATAGTACTTTAGGTTTCTCTTTCTTGTATTAAATAGATGTATTTCAGTAAAATGAGAATTAATGAAAAAGAGAACGAAAAAATTATTTATGTATGACTGCTGCTTCACTCAACATGGTATCAGAGCGTTTATGAAGTAAGAACAATTTTTTCTTTCTTCTTTTCCCTGAATACTTTCTTTGTTAATTTTTTTTTCTTTCGAATGGATGAATCAAACGTAAATCCAGTGGTTCCAACCACATAACTCGATCTAATAATTTTGCACCACAAATCATAATCCAACAGGATAATTCTACTTTTCCAAATAGTGTGGTTCTTGACAAAACAAATTATCCTTTATGGTCCTAACTAATGGAGATGCGTATTGGAGCAAGAAACAAAGTTGGATATCTTACAGGCGAATTGACCAAAACATCACCAACAGATCTAACGTATGGCACATGGATCACTGAAAATCACAAAGTTCGAAGTTGGCTTATTGGCTCTCGCCTAACAACAACTAAGGAAATATGGGAAGCTGCTTCAAAAACTTTCTATGATGGATTTGATGAGACTCGCTTATTTGAACTGAGTCAACAGTCTTTTCACGACCAAGTAAATTAGTCGACCTTTGTCTATCTATTATAATGAAGTCGTTGCAATTTTTCAAGAAATTGACTATCAGACAGCTTCTCAAGAGAATTCAATGGAAGAGATTGTACATTTACATTCATGGTGGCCAGGCTTTGACTTCACATATTTCTAAGCGGACTTGATATGAAATTTGATCAAGTTCGTAGTGAAATTTTGCGAAAAGATCCTAATATTGGACGTGAAAAGTTATTATGCATATGTAAGAAGAGAAGCACAACAAACGCAAATCATGGGAAGCTCTAGACCAGTCCCTGAAAGTTCCGACATGGTGGTTCAACGTGAAATACAAAAGAGTCGAAATAATCCATCATCGACAAAAATAAATAATCTTGTTTGCAATCACTGTGGTGAAAAAGGGCACACCAAAAAGTATTTCTATGAGATTATTGGATATCCAGATTAGTGGTATTTTTCAAAGAAACCACAAAAGAACTTGACTGGCAAGGCGACAATAGCCACACAAGGGGAACAATCACAATCTATGACCAATTTGGCTCGACCAAATAACTTTGATAAGGTTGATGTTTTATCTGTCACTTCTAAGGAAAATACATGGATTATTGACACCAGAACGTCTGATCATATGACTAGAAGCTCTAATAAGTTACAAACATTTCACCCGCCTCGCAACAAGTTATTTCTATAGCTAATGGAAATACTTGTAATGTAAAATGGGAGGGTTCTGTTGAATTGTCTAGTACTTTACATTTGATATTATTTTGATGGTGCCGTCACTCCAAAATAATTTGTTGTCTGTAAGCCAAATTACCTTATCCCTTAACTGTACTGTAACTTTTTGTCCTTTATTTTGTATCTCTCAGGACATTTTGACTCGGCAGACTCTTGGCTATTGTGTTAAATGGGGAAAGCTATACTATCTAGAGTTGATTGAGAATGTAGTGCATAAATTTGGGCAGGCTTTCCATACAAGTGGAGTTGAGAAGGCTAAAGAAAAAATATGGCTATGGCATAGGAGACTAGGATACATCTCTTTTGGTTATCTTAAGACACTTAGATCAAGTTTATTTTCTGATTTAGGTGTTTTAGATTTCCAGTGTAATATTTGTAAACTAGCAAAAATCTATCTAACTCCTTATGTTCCAAGTTTGAATAAATTTTCAGAACCTTTCATTGTTATACATTCGAATATTTGGGGTCCTGCAAAGGTCCCCTCTATTTCAAAAGCTCGATATTTTATCACTTTTATCAATGAATGTACTAGAATGACATGGGTGTCTTTACTTTATAAGAACAGTGATGCATGTAAAGTATTTAAGGAATTTTACAATATAGTGCATACTCAATACCAAAGAAAAATTCGAATTTGGCGGTCTGACAATGCTAGGGAGTTTATGGATCGTTCGTTTGGAGAATATCTTAGTCAGCTAGGGATACGACATCATACTTCTTGCACATATAAACCACAACAAAATAATTTGACGGAAAGAAAGAACAAATAAATTTTGAAAATAGTTTGTGCCTCTCTTTTTGGTATGAACATGCCTCATTTTTATTTGGGAGAAGCAGTAAAGTATGCTATTTATCTTATCAATCGAGCTCCTTCCCGAGTTATTGACTTCTAAACTCCTCAATAAAAGTTAAGGTCATGTTGTACAACAACACATCTGTCGAACCTTGAACCTCTAGTTTTTGGATGTACAGTCTTTGTCCATATTCCAAAAGCCTTGAGAGAAAATTAGATCCCTATGCAAAAAGATATGTATTTGTTGGTTATTCGGACTTCTAGAAAGGGTATCGATGCTATGACCCTCGAAATAAGAAGTTTCATGTTACATTAGACGTTTCCTTTCATGAGAACGAACCGTATTATGGAAGCGGAGTTTTCAATTCAACCTCTTATAGGGAGAATGCAAGTGAAATACTTGATCCGAACAAGAAAGATATTGGAGTTTAACTGGACCAAGTTGAATTCTTAAATTTGGAAGAATTGCAAGGAAAATTGAGTAACAATACACATGTGATTGAACAGATTCCCTCTGATCAACCTATAGAGTCTCCAACTTTGTCAAATCTATCTAAGAGTGATGTAGTATTAATGGGCAATGAAGATATTGTAGAAAACTTTATGTTAACACCATCAACTGAAGAGTCTCCACAGAATGTTCAAGAAGATGTTGCACCTCAGGTAATTCTGAATACCCCTTCCTCTCAATTACCACCAAGATTAAATAGGGGTGTTCCCAGAAAACAATATGAACCTGATCTTGGAATCAAGGCTAGATATTCAATTAATAACTATATCTCAAGTCATAGATTATCAGATTCATATGCTCTAATTGTTGATCAATTATCTAAAGTATCTATTCCTAGTAGTGTGCAGGAGGCATTAATAGATCCAAAATGGATCAAGGCAATGAATGAAGAGATGGAAGATTTGCAAAGAAACTCAACTTGGGAATTGATTCTACTGCCAAAAGAAAAATGGACAATTGATTATAAATGGGTATACACCGTGAAACTCAAAGTTGATGGAAGCATTGATAGATATAATGCGAGGCTAGTAGCGAAAGGTTATGCACAGAAGTATCGAATTAATTAAGAAGAAACTGTTGCACCAGTAGCCAAGCTCAGTATCATTCGTATTCTTATATCTGTTGCAGTGAATAGAGATTGGCCTTTACGACAGTTTGATGTAAAAAATGCCTTTCTAAATGGTGATTTAGAGGAGGAAGTATACATGAAAGTTTCATCGGGTATTAAGCAAGGACAAATGCATAAAGAAAAAATATGCAAACTTAAAAAATCACTTTATGGGCTAAAACAGTCACCTAGAGCTTGGTTTGGGAGGTTTGCATCAGAAATGAAGTTTGTTGGTTACTTACAAAGTAACTCTGTCCATACCATATTTATTAAACACAATGGGAAAAAGGTAACAACACTGATTGTATATGTAAATGATATGGTATTAATTGATGATGACCCTGAGGAAATGGAAAAACTACAATAGTACTTAACCATCAAGTTTGAAATGAAAGATTTAGGACAATTGAGATATTTCCTAGGTATTGAAGTATCAAGGTCGAGAAGGAATTTCTCTTTCCCAGTGGAAGTATGTATTAGATTTATTGACAAAAACTAGAATGCTTGATTGCAAACCAGCTGAAAACACCGATGGAGATGAACCAATAACTTGAAATTCCTTTTGCAAAGTAATTAACAAACAAAGTCTGTTATCAACGTCTAGTGGGGAAGTTGATCTATCTAACTCACACCAGACTGGATATTGCATAAGTGGTAAGTATGATGAGCCAGTTTATGCAAGCTTTAAGTGTAGAACACATGAATGCAGTCCATAGGATCTTAAGGTATTTGAAAAAAGCTCCTGGAAAAGGATTGATGTACTCTAAGAATGAAGCGCCCATTGTTGAAGGCTACGCCTACGCTGATTGGGCTGGAGATCGCTCAACTAGGAGATCGACTTCAGGATACTTCACATTTGTTAAAGGTAATCTTGTTACCTGGAGAAGTAAAAAGTAAAAGACTGTTTCTTGATCAAGTGCAGAAGCAGAATTTCGAGGTATGATGCATGGTTTATGTGAGCTATTGTGGATTCAAAGAGTTATTCATGATCTTGGAATTGAAAGTTCTGGACCTATTAAGTTGTTTTGTGATAATAAATCTGCTATTCAAATAGCACAAAATCCAGTACAACATGATCGAACTAAACATGTTGAAGTGGATCGTCATTTCATTAGAGAAAAACTTGATTAAAACATCATCAAGTTTCCATACGTAAAGTCTACAAACCAACTCACAAATATCCTAACAAAGGCAGTACCAGTTAAAACATTTCATGAAGCGATTGACAAGTTGGACATGATAGATATCTATACACCGACTTGAGGGGGACTATTGGAGATAAGAGATCTAATTCAAATTCCATGATTAGGGGAGATTGTAATTCTATTAAATATTATTACATTAATGCTTATTTATTATCTTATATGTATATTACCTTAAGTAGAATTCTACGTGAAATAACACTTTAGATTTTCTCTTTCTTGTATTAAATAGATGTATTTCATTACAATGAGAATTAATGAAAAAGAGAACGAAAAAAATTATTTTTATATGTCTGCGGCTTCGTTCAACAGATACATATTATTTGTACTCACCCCTATTTTTGCATCTCTTTTTGGATATTACAAATTTTAGACAAAGTTACTCTCGTGACAGCTAATGATTCTAGCGGAGATCCTATACTTGAGTTGGTGGTGAGACCCAGTGATTCTTGTCTACTACTAGATTCTATCATTACTTTGTAGTCTTTACTTCATTTCAAATACTATGTGGTTAGTACTATTCTAGTTGTTGCTTCAGATGCTTTTTATACTTGTGACATCAGATATTGGGATTGTAATTTATTGTATTTTGTTTCTTGCATTGTGACTAGACTTCTCTCTTGGGAGTCTGGTGTGGATTTGCTTTTTGACTTATACATCAGGTTGAGTGATTTGGGATGTGCACCATCATGACCTCGAATTTCAAGTCGTGACAATTCTCATGCATATATTTTATTTATATTAATTATACACATATTTATACTTATTATATACTTGTTGTATACCGAATATATATCAATGAGTACAAACGGTAAAGATTAAGTGGTTGAAGTTTGTTTTAATTGACTGTCTAGAAAATATTAAGATCTTACTACTTACGTTAAAACCTAATGTTCTTTATCCGTAAAGAATTTTAGACAAGTAGATCTAATTTTAATAATTGAAATAACCCACAAAATATATGACTAATTATTTTCTTTTCAACATTTCATGAATAGCCAGGACATTAGGGATCCAACTAATTAATTATCATAGTGATTATAGACTTGCTATGTGAAGAAAGAAACAAAACATATCATCTCTGTCAAAAGTTAAATGTGAACCAAATGTTCAAAGTTAAGAAAATTTTCATTTTATGCTATGTGATAACAAGTTTTAATCAATGCACAGAAGTGACAAATGTCATCAACTAGTGTAACATATATATTTATATATTGTTGAGAATACTTGATTGATATAAGAATTAGTAGGTCAAGATAGGCAGGAAAGTGTATGATTTAGATTTTGATTCTGATTTTAGTTCAATTTGGAATAACTTGTAAACACTTTATCATATTCAGTAGAAAAAGGGTTTGAGAGACCTCAGATATATTTTACCATTTTTATTGTTTTATTCGGAGATAATCAATTACAATACTGTTCTTTCACAATTTGACAGGGTTAACTAGTCTTGACTTTAATGTTTTAAGTTATATACCAAGATTAGTAAGAAAGTGTTTCCATCAATCTTGGATGGAGTCAAAGATTCACTATTTTTTGGCTTTGGAGTATGATGGAATAAAGCAAAATAGCTGTTTAAACTGTCTGCGCTTCTTTCAATTGTGAATTAGCAGTTAGTCAATGCAACTTTCGACGCTCATCATGGGTCATCCGGAAACAGTCGCGCTATGTTTTTAAACATAGGGGTCAGGCTGCGTACATCCGACCCCCCCTTACCCTGCAATGGGTGGGAGCCTTTGAGGCATTAGGGTAATGTTGTTGTTGTAGTAAGAAAATGTACAAAAGATAAAACAATACTAAATTTTTTATTTCAAACTACTTACACTTGTACCGTATACCAAACATTCCCTCAATCGTAACGAAATGTATAACTTTTTTTGTCAAAAAATAGAAAAAACAAGTGCATTGAAGATTATATTAAAACGGATGAGATTCTTTTATCTCTAATTAAAGGTTTGAAGTTGAAATTTAGGAATAGAGAAATTTTGATATAACATGTGTCTCCCCTTAGATCTTATGTGGTATGAATTTGGGGTTAATTAGAGGATCAAATTACTAGGTTCCAAACATTAAATAACTATTAATAAAGAAAAAAAAAAGAGGAGAGGTAAAATGGTTTTGACCATATGATATATTGTGCTTTGAGTTATTTACTTTGTAGCTAAGTTTCATAGCTAAAAATTAGGAAAAAGGTTAGATAGAGAACTAATGTTTAGGGAAATTGAGTTATTGTCAATTATTAAGTCCACTCTAATTTAAGTAGCATTTGACAAAAATAATGTCGGTTTCTCGATTTCAGTTTCCTTGGACAAAAAAGATATGTCTTTCTAAAATAATACTCTTTTTCATTTTATTTTATTTATCTTACTTTTATTTTAGTTTTTCTTTTAAAAAAAATATCTCTTAATTTTTTTTTATTCTCCTAGAATTTCAACTTTTTATTTGCTTGAACGACAAAGATTAAAAGATATTTTTGATACAGTTTACATATCTTAGTTTAAGATCATAAGATTTACACATTCTTGTTTTATTCTTTTAAATCTCATGTCAAATCAAACTAGATGAACAAATTGAGACGAAGGAAATAACTACTGGTTGAACGACCATATGAGAAAATAAATCATGACCCAAAGTTAATTATTCTTCCTCATGAGATCATTGATTAATTTGTGGTACTTATTAAGAAGTTACATACAAGTTTTTATAATATCACCTTAGCTAATTACTTCTTATTTTTCTTCTTTCAAATCTTTGATTTAATTTACCACTAAAATTATATTTATTGACTACGTCAAAAAGGATATCTAATGGGGGTAGTTGGAATCTTGAGAAGTGATTAGAAAAACAATGTCGATTAACAAAAAAAATATATATTAATTAGGATTACGATTTAGTTTTGAACTTTGTCCAAGTCTTAACGAATTGTATTTTTTAAATTTTATTTGTTTGAAATAAATGACACCTGAGATAAGGATATTGAATATATATTAAATTATTAGATTATGAAAATGCTTGAGCTTGGGGGATATTGTATATAATTTATTATTATAAATTAGGTAAATGACAACCATCAACTAATTAAAATTGATATTAAAATTTCAAGACAAAGTTCTAATGTCTAAGCGT
The DNA here is from genome assembly GCA_011800125.2 of Solanum clarkiae. Taxonomy (NCBI): domain Eukaryota; kingdom Viridiplantae; phylum Streptophyta; class Magnoliopsida; order Solanales; family Solanaceae; genus Solanum; species Solanum clarkiae. Next base: position 1,518,775 of record JAABOM020000103.1, read on the forward strand.
GTTGTCATCATGTATTGGCGTGTTACTTTTGACTTGGGAACATATTGCTTGTTCAAAGGTTCATATTGGTTGGTGGGAAATTTAATTAAGAAATTAAATTGAAAAGATAAAAAGATATTATGTGATTTCTTTATATTTGTCTGATTTTGATGGACAAAATTATATGATATATGTTGTTTCTAAAAAGCGTTAGTACCAGACAAAAATTAATCGAATTGTAAAAAGATGAAGAATATAGTGTGTAACATTTAACAACGTTTATCCCACACCTAAGGTGATCTATTTTTTTAATTTACTGAAAGTTTAACCTTTTAAAAGTTAAAGAAAGTATCCGAATATTAGATCCCATTTTGAGCACACATTCATTTCTTAAAATTACTTTTCTAATACGATCTGATCGTACATTGGGATCTTACTATAATCTAATAACTTTCTTAAACAAATTTTACGAGAACCATCAATCAACTCATTAAGAATAATCAAAGTTAACAATCAAAAACTAGACAACCACCACTAGTGATTAAAAAATCATTTCACATAATATATTTTTGTCCTAAATAACAACAGTCAACAATCTTAACCATTCATATACCGTGTCTAAAAGCCTGGACATATAATCTTTCCAATCTACAATATATTATGCACTAAGAATGGGTCTATAACTACTCAATCAAGACACCTAGCCTATCTAGGGGCCAAGCAATTGTTTTTTTTTTGTAGAATTTGATCATGAACATTGACTCCCTTACGAAGTGTTAGTTTGTTCTTGGTCTAAAATTAATAATACAGAAGTACAATAATCAAGAACAATGTCCTAAATATACTTGTACACAAATTTATACAAATTTCGTGATTATAATAGTGAATTATGACATAAATATCAAGAAAAAAAAATAATTTTATAAACAATCCAAGGACTTACACTCTAAAATTCTTTTTAGACTGGATTGTTCTCTACCTTGGGATGAATCCAAACCCTCCCTTACGCCATCATTTTTTATTCTACAACAACAATATATTCAGTAGAATTCCATAAGTGGAGTCTGGGGAGGATAAAATGTATCCAAATCTCACCACTACCTCAGAGAAGTAGAGAGGTTATTTCCGGAAAACATCATTTTTTATACTAAGTCCTAAAAATAAATACTAAGTTAGGGAAGTGATTTGCTTATTTTTACAAAGAATTCCCATGAAAAGTTGATGAAATAGAAAATAATCTTATAATTGCAATTAGACTAATAATCAAATGAAAGCTTGAATTTATTCTCCAAAAATTATTACATGCATCAAACCATGTATTTTTCAAGAAATTGATTTACGTGGTATATATAGTAGTAACATAATATATATCTAGAATACAATTTGTTGTGTATGTGAATAAAAAATGAAGACATCAAATAGTTGCAACATGCCTTGTACTTGAAGAGAAACTCTATAGCAATCCCTTCATGACCTTCTAAGCAATAATGTAATCAATTTTGTGATAAGAGCATGCACAATTTTGAGCACCAATATCATTTGCAACACAAGGGGGACTAATCCTTCCATCTTGGTACCATTTTTTCCTTTGTTGAAGTAAGTC
>JAABOM020000103.1:1521482-1533409 GCA_011800125.2 Solanum clarkiae
AAAAAAAAAGATTTCAACAACTCAACTTATCAAATAAAATAATTTATCTTAATTATGTAAAGAAGTTCATATTTTAATTTTTTGTATAAATTTTGTGCTAAATTTAGGATAGTTTCTGATTTTTGGTTGAGTCAAGTCCGTCAGACAACTTTAATTTAGTCAGATATCCAATCTTGGTCTTTGGTAGCAAATTTGTCCTTTTCCCTTAAGAAAATTTTGAAAAGTAATGTCCTAAAATTCTAGTTTACAAGTACACACCTACCCAAAAGTTTCCAAAAAAGAAAATGTCAAATCATAGACCAAAACTTGTCTCACATGTCAATTTTTTCAGCTATTTTCTAAAAATAGAAACTATGGATTATAAGAATAAATATTTATTTTGTATATTAATTGAAATTTAAACATCTAAATAGTAGGTTGATTGGTTAGCTGATATCAAAAGACTATCATTAAATTACGTAATGAGTGACTGAATGGTGTAAACATTCTTTATATCATCAGTATATATAACTTAAACTCAATGTTATATTCATATGCACTAGCTAGGGATTGGATAAAGATCGTAAAGATAATATATAGTTACCTATATGATAGTTGATACGTTGGGTAAGTGTATCAATATAATTCATTAATGTACAATCAAGACTTGGTCCATCATTTTTGCCTGGCTCATTTACTGAGAGATTCAAGTTTTTTCTTGGTGTTGTACATGTAGATGGCACCTTAAGTCTCTTCATTTCACCAAAATCTCCATTTGGTATTAATCCAGGTGGTGCCAATCCTCTTGGAGTCACAATTGATGGCTCAAAATCCTATAAAAAAAAATTTTAGATTCATGTATCGAATTACAATGATAAAATAATCAAAGACGAAACACAAAGAGGTAGCGAAACTAAGTTTTGCTCCCCCCAAAAAAATAAGGGATGAAGTTTAGATCGCTAAGTTCCGATGGATGATTTATGAAAGTTTTGTGTAAAAGAATTATACCTTTTCAAATGATAAACTTCCCATTCTTTGAGCTAAAGATTTTTAGGTTTTTAGTTAGCTTTGGAATGGAAATGAAGTTGTTCAATATAATTATGTACAATATTCTAGGAATATATATAGGTCCAAAAGATTGTGGGTTTGTGCACCAACCACAACTCACTTTTTTTTTTTTCTTATTTCCTCACCTTTTCCTCTTTATTTCCTTCTTTGTGTTCTTTCCCCACTTATATAAATTTTTGAAAACAAGTCATGTGTTGCAAAAATAACTCTTTGACTCAGTGTTACAAAGACTACTCAACTTTGCCAAAGTGTTAGGTGAGAATGATAAATCCAATTCGAAGATTCATGCACAAGTGGTTTAATTTGGATAAACTTATTAGAGCCCTTTAACAATTACAATAACATATTCAGCGAGTTCTTATATGTGGATCTGAAGAGAGTGAGATACAAGCAAAGTCGCAGATTTTTTTCTTATTTTGTATATCGTAAAAAAGCTCTCCCTAACAACGACAATAACATATTTAGTGAATTCTTATATGTGGGGTCTAGGGAGGGTACATGTATAAGCAGTCGCAGATCTTATTCTTATTTTCTACAATGTAAAAAAGCTCTCCTTAACAACAACAATAATATATTCTGCGAATTCTTATGTGTGGAGTCTGGAGAGAGTACAGGTATAAGCAGAGACGTAAATCTTATTCTTATTTTGTATAATGTAAAAAGACTCTTTTGATAGGCTCTTATTTTCTTTAACGCAAAAAACTCTTTCTAATAGACCTTTGATTTAATTAAAAAAGCTAGAACATCTAATAATTCATTTTGATGTTTGTTTTTTGTTTTATCATTTTCAGTAACTACAAATTATATGGAAATTTGATACACTTTATTAGTATAATATTTTTTTCTAGTTTTTTTTTTTAATGTGTCATTACTAATATGTCCTCTCTAATAAATTGTATTTGAAATATTATGTCCAAATAATGGCCCTGCATATGTACAATTGTTGTCACGTTAGGGTAATAATGTTGCTCTCAATCAAACAATTAGCAGGGAGGTAGAGATGGTCCCGGGTCAGTTTGGATCATTATCGATGAAAATCAAAATCGAATTAATTTAATTAATTTTTAAATTATTAAAATTAAATTAATATAATATATATTTATTGATTTGGTTGTTATCCAGTTTACTTTGATTTAATATTGTTATTTGTTTATTAATTATACATGAAAAATATATTAAAAAATAACAGTTCATTCAAAAATAAAAAGATCGTGAGACTACCACATAAAACAGTAACATAACATACGTTTAATACAAAAATCTCCCAAAACCATGAAATAAATTAGAAGATTGATTGAACCTGTTACATATGCAATTATAATACAATTAATTAAAATATTCTATATAATATGAAATGTGGATGAACAAATACATTCTAATATATAACTGTAGAAGTTTTCTTCACTTTCAATAGTATGAACCACAAATTTTCTAGGAAATCTTTTATTCTCATAATTCGATCCTTCAGGTTGTGATGATACTTACTACTATCAATCAGTAGATAAGCCTAATCCATAACCCAAAATTCATTGACAACTAACTACCAGTCTCGAACTCAATACTAGAGAAAATCTTTGGGACCATTTGAAAAACTACTCAAGGGGAATGGTGCATAGGAGGTGACTTCAATGAAGTCCTTAAGAGCACTGAAAAATTTGGTGAGAGAAACATTAATAACCACTTACCTCACCTCTTTAAATAGTGTTTGGACTAATGTAGTGTGGTAGACCAGGGCTTTAAAGGTTGTAAATATAGTTGGACCAATAAAAGATACAAAAGGAGAGTTAATATCATCTTGGAAAGACTAGATAGGTGTTTGGCTAATAATCAATGGATCCTCCGCTTCTCTAATAGCAGTGTCACCCATCTCCTTAAGATTGCCACCTCCTAGTTAACACTGGTGCACCCCCAGTAATCCAAACATGAAGAAGCCTTTTCGCTTTGAACTCATGTGGTATGGGCACCCTGATCTAAATGATGTCATAAGGGGCTACTTTGTGGATTCCTCAACTCTCACCCATGCTATCGATCTTTTCCACTCAAGGGCCCCCCTTTGGAACAAAGAAGTTTTTGGCAACATTTTTCCTAAGCTTAGACGCACTCTTGCTAGGTTCAGAGAACTTCAGAACTTTCCTAACTATATACACTCACAGTCATTTTCTCTAAAACTTAGAAAATGAGCTACAAATAGTGTATGCAAATCTGCTCAAATTTGAGGAAGATTTCTGGAAGACAAAATCTAGGATCAACTGGATTACAGATGGCGACGCTAATTTTTCTCGTAGGAACAACAGAATTATTGTCCTTGTGGACAGCCATGGCAATTCCCTCACTCACAAAAAAGATATCCATGACCACATCTTGAGCTACTTCTCTACCCTGTACTCCTCTGACCTCCCCCACTCCCTCTTTATTGCCAAAGAGACTCTGCCCTACCACAATCCTCTCTCTGCTGATAATGCTAACAGACTAGGACGGACTTTAGAAGATACACTAAAATTTAGGTTGTCTTAAAATCATTTGGTCTTTTATAAGCCCCAGGTCCGGATGGACTTCTTTAACAAAAAATATTGGGATATTGTAGGAAAGGTGACCATTGCCTTCTGCTAATTAAAAAGACCTTTCAGAGACATGACTGCCTCTCAACATGAACACTACCTATCTTTGCCCTATCTCCTAGCGTGTCAATGTAACTTCCCTCAAGAACTTCAAGCCTATTGGACTTTGCAATACTACCTACAAGTTGATCACTAAGATCTTAGTCAAACAGATCAAGCCTTTCCTGGCCAATATCGTTAGCCCTACCCAAGCAAGCTTCTACAAAAGGGCAACTAATAATGCTATAATAGTCTAAGAATACCTTTCTCATTTTGGGAAATGAGAGGTAAACATATTAATATAGCAATCAAGATTGACCTTGAAAAGGTCTTTGATCATCTTGAATGGTTCTCTATCCGAGCCACCCTCCACTTTTTTAACCTCCCTCTTGGCATCACCAACCTGATTATGTCATGTATGAATAGCTTCGTTATCTCCATACTAATTTATAAAAAATCATTACCTTTTTTAGCCCTGTAAGGAGAATAAGACAAGGTGATCCTATATCCCCCTACCTCTTTATACTCTGCATAGAAAGACTATTCATAGTGATTGAGAATGAGGTTGATCAAAAATATGGGACGCCCATCAAAATCACTCACCAAGGGCCCAAACTCTTTAAGCTCTTCTTTGCGAATGACGTAGTGCTCTTTCTTAGGGCAATCCCAGCAAATTGCGATAGCATCATCTCCACTCTTAACAAATTTTGCTCTATGGCAGGGTTGAGAATAAAATATGGCAAATCCAAAGTACTTTTCTTTGTAAACTTGCCCCCTTCATGACGAACCTTTGCTCTCAAATCCTGAATATTGAACCTTGTATATCTTTTGGCAAATAACTTGGTTTCCCAATATTTCACAAGAGATCTGAATTTAGAGATTTCCAATTCATCCTGGACAACATGAGAAATAAGTTGACGGGCTAGAAAACTAGCCTTCTCAATATAGCTGGCAGAGCCACCCTTGCCAAAGCATCTCGTAGTAGTATCCCTTCCCACATTATGCAGCATATTCAATTGTCTGCCCACACTGTTGTCCATCTAAACAGGACCTTGAGGAACTTCCTATGGGGTGACTCTCAGGAGAAAAGGAAAATTCACCTTGTCAACTGGAAACAATCATTAAACCCAAAGTTGAGAGAGGTCTTAGCATTTCTACCACCACAATCAGAAATAAAACCCTGCACATTAACCTAGCATAGAGACTTTCCAAAAACAAAGGTAGCATATGGGGAAAAGTCGTGCTAGCCAAGTACCATAAACCCCCCAACAACTGGAGATCCAAACCAGCCTTTAGGATATGGAAGTCATCTTGGAGGGGTAGGAGAATAGCAAGCCTAGTCACTGATGGATTGTATTTAGGGAAAATCAGATTAACCTCCTATATGACAAGTAGATACCTAATAAACAAAACATCCGAAGCCTCATACAGGGCCCTATGTACAGGGAGGAAGAAGTCACCTTTGATAAATTTTGGAGAAATAGGCAATAGGACCTTACAGGCATATCTTTTCACATTTTCCGTAACATAAGAATAGAGATGGACTCTATTCTTTTGTACCCTGATGCAAATAAGGAAGACAAACTATGTTGGAGGTATAGTAGAACTGGAGATTTCACCTTCAAGTTCGCCTACTATCTCCTCCTCTCTTACTCTTTTGAAGATAGCCAGAGTGACCAAACAAAGACCTCAACTGAATTTGGAAACTCTAGTGTCCTAATAAAATCAAATACCTTATCTGGCTTATCCATCATATTGGCTTAAAACCAATTTATGTCTCCACATGCTTGGTATGAATATATCCTATTTTTGCCAACATTGTTCTTAGTTCCCTGGAGATGTTAATCATATCTTCTTTGGATGGAGATCTATTCAGGACTTCTGGAACACTATGGTCAACATTAGTTCTTACCCTAAACCTTTCCAAGAAAGCCAGCTCCACATAGTCGACTAGGAGAACCTGTGGAAAGTCATTGCTAACAAACCTTACAATAAGTGGCTTGAGTGGGATAGTCTCCTCCCGCAATACTTTTGGCACATTTGGATCCAATGAAATAACAATCTCTCAAATAACAAAAGAGATGGCATCTCCTTCGCCACTATACAACACCATGCAACAAACTCCCAACTTATCATCAATAATCCTAGAAATCCCATTATGTGCTGGCAAAGGGTCACCACTCTAGTCCGCTAGAACCCACCTCCAAAAGGCTCTTTTAAACTCAACATGGATGAAGCCAAAGGATCCAGAGACGAAAGCAGCGGCTTAGGAGGAGTCATTAGAAATCATAATAGGGGTTGGGTCATGGGCTTCATTTATCCCTTCCCCACCCAAGACCCTATCTTCCTTGAACTCCAGCCGCTTAGGATTGGCCTAACCATGACACTTACTCATAATACCCTTCCTTTGGAAATCAATGCGACTCCCTAGCAGTGATTGACATGTTATACATTAATAATGTAATTTATGCTAAAATCATGTATAAGTGTAGATCCTTGATGCACAGTATGGGGAGGATAGTAGTGGATCACACCTATAGAAAATAAAATCAATTAGTAGATGCACTGAGTAAGGAGGCAATGAAAGGATATCCAGGAAGGGCTTTAGGGTTTTTGTCAACTCCGCTATTTTATGGGCAGATTATTTTGGAACTATGTATAAACGTACAATTCAAGCTTGTAACTTAAGGGCGGCATCTGACCAAACCCAGGGCAAACACGAACCAGGAGTATCCCCGGGGTGCTACCTTGTAACAATACTCTTGTAGTATTTTAAATTATGAAAGTACCCTCCTTTCTACCAAAAAAAAGTTAATAATGAAGAGAAAAGAGAGAAAATTGATGAAATAATACACAAGAACCCACTCCAAGACTTAATATCAGTTAGTAATCGATTATTTATAAATTAAAACAGAAGTAGAAGACTTTTACAAATACATTATCAGTACAAGCTATCTCTGAATATGACATAAAGACTAGCTTAGTAAAAAATAGATGAAAATTGATAACTCTGAGTCTAAGAGGTCACTCTAATCTCTGAGATCCAAAAGCAACTTTGCACAAAAATCAATCAGCAACGACAACTTGCATTATAATTTGCAGGATGTAAAAGTGTAGTATGAATACCAAATGCCAACTGAGCTCCATAGATAAAACAAATATAAACAACATAGGATTAAGGTAAGTACTGCACAAGTAACTATATAAGCGATAGCTCATGATAGGATATGTAATTAATGAAAATGAAGAAGAAGCAGAAGAAGAATACATGAAGTAAACGAGTCAAGGAACATACCGAAAGCATAATTCTAATAACCTACGAGAAAGAAAAGTATACAACCAAAGCCTTCTAAGAAAAAGAACAACCAACAATGGTTATCTTTGAGCAACTTAGTTGCTTAAAGACAATCCCACTCAACCTAACAGGGAATACAACATTAAATCAAGAATAAGTTACACAAGTAACTAGATAACAACATAATACAGATTAGTACAAGTATAACCAAACAATAACAACCGAATGCACAGGCCTTTGGATGGTACAATCAACAAACATAATGCTACCAACCTTCCATAAGATCGGGGGTGTTTAACAACAACCAATTATACTGGTGACAGATAATTCATATGCATGCAAGATATATAGTAGAACCATCTAAACCATCAATAACACGCGTCAACAATAATCAAGTGTAAGACCTACCAAAGCCAAGCTTTAAAGGTTGAACCTATGCTATACCCCTCATTTGATATAGTGGTGCCCCAATCAGAGAGTTCAATGGGGGACGAGGGTAGTATATATACATTCCCTAAGTTCAAACTAGGTTTTATAATAAATTATCTCTTTCGATGGTACTGAAAGAATATAAGTCATCATATCAATGCAGAGAAGAGTGATGATGTACTAGCTAATCTTTTAAAAGTTGAGGACATCCTAGATACCTCCATAGTCATAAATAAAAATAAGCATGCCCTCAAAGCCTCATAAGTATCAAAATTTGGTAATTAGGTGATCTAAGTGGTACAATTTTGCATAAACCAAATTAATGTCCATAATGTACAATTTCATGCATGATAATGATGAGCCAACATGCATGATCGGGAATGATACCACAAAACAAGTTAGAATAGACAATCGATATACTACACACCATTATTAATAACCAAATAGTGCACATAGGATCAGTTTATCATGTCAATATCTCTATGCTACAAGGATGGAGGGAACTAACCTCAGGTCCAATTGCTCCTCAAACAAGTTCTTGAGACTAACAATATAATAATACTAAAAAAAGAATCAATAGTCCGTTGTTGGACATAAGCAAAGTTATCAAGATGTGTCTCAACCAATATGAAGACAGAATCAACACAAGGGATATTATCCTACTCCAAATACAATAATTTATTCCACAACTAAGCCAAATTTATGACTACGATGAGTCACTAAGGCCTCAAGCACTAGCACAAGGTACATTATTTTTGAAGCAGGCCCTATCGGAAGCCACACCTAGCTACAAGCTAAGAGCAAATAAAATTCATACCAAAGCATCTAAGGTTCAATCTAACCTAAGCTAATCTGCACCATTGTTAGAAAGGATATTCACGCTAAGATCTACCACAAGAAGGGTCATAAGACCACCTGAAGGTTCTAAAAAGACTATACTAGTCTAAGGCTTAACCGAGACTCAATAAAATAGGACAGACAAAAGATAATCGAGTACTGGAAAAATACAATCCTAAATTACATATACAACTCATTCTAAATAACATCTAATAAAGCTTATTAAGATAAGAGACTGCTGCCTACCTCAAAGCCAATCACATACACTTCAAATCCACCGTACAAGAGCTATCCACCTTCAAAAGTCATCACGCTAGCGAAATAGCAATCACCACCTCAATATGAATATTTTGACATCAAAATAACATTAATCAGAGTCAGATCCAACGTAAGATCCAAAATAAAATTGTGTGACCAATGATGAAAATCTCAAAATCAACTTTATAAAAAGATTTTAATCGATTTGCTGAGCTTGTATCCCAAAATGAGACACAATTTGACACTCGAAAAATGAGAAGCCAAATCATGTAAGAAAAATTTCATTAAAGCTCAAAAACGAGCTTGGGCAGCCCATTTGGGGTAGAAATTATCTCAAACGATAAATTTTCGAACACTCCACCATGAAAATGTGCTGAAACCAGACTCAACACACTGGATATCACCTTAACCGAAGGTCTATAGCTTGAAAAATCAAAATTTGAAGATGAGGGACAGAATTCTGGTCTTAATGAAAGACTAGTCCAAAGACCTCCAAACGCGACACCTGGCCCATAAACATGGTGGGTCAACCTCCAATGGCCTTTGCAAATGCAATAAGCTTTCTATTATCAAAGTGCCTAACTCTCCCTTCACGTGAACGTAGAAAACTAGTTCATAGGCCTCCATGAATACATCAACAATTGCACTAGATCAAGTTTGGATTTGAAAAAGCTCTAGTGAAGTGCTTAAGATTTGTTCAAAATTCCATGTATGAAAGTGAACTTTGTTATTCCAACGAATTTGATATTTCCGACTTAATGGCATAAATCGTCTCAATAAAAAATGAGTCACACAATTAAGCCCCGCTTTAAGTCAAAAATTCACAAAGGGCAAGAAAGGAGATTGGAAGCCTCGGAATATGCATGAAAGGTCGTTCTAGATCAAACTTGACATTCCAGTACAAACCATGATGTTAGAAGTTCTATTTGAGCATGAGTTTCAAGAATATTGACCAAGATCAAACTTTGCCAAAGTCCAAAGGTTAAAATGTCTAATGACACAAATTCACACCGAAAGCCTTGAGAATCGAGTTGGCTATGCCCTTAGCCTAAATGGACCCTTCTGCGGCTGATAGAACCATCAGAATTACATTATGAGACTATTTACCTGAACTTTATTTTACCGAAATCAACTATTTAAGTTTCTGAAGCTCCCAAACAGAAAAACTTGTATAAAATCCAAATGAACAACTAGGTGACCAAACTATCAATACCAACAAATCATAAATAATTTAGGATCACTAGAGAAATTTTTAAATACTAAAAAAGTCTCGCTAACAGAGAAAATCACCTAGAGTCATTAAATTTATGCCACCAATGTTGATATATTCACTAGAACAACTAGCTCTAGTTATGATTTCAACAAATAACTATTAGATTGCTCTTATTTCCAATAGGGATTGATCTTAATATTTTGATATTTGTTTCCGGTAGGAATAGTCTTTAAGTTTTAATCTTTTCTTTCAATATGAATAGTCTTTTTTTAATTTCATAAATAAATTATAAATAAATTTTGATAAAAATATATATTATATATTTAAAATTTTCATAAAAGATACTAATATATTATTCATATCTAATTATAAAAATATGTATATAATCTGCTATATGATTAGATTATTTCTTCAATTTTTTGGAACAAAATCAAAATCAAATATTATTAAATAAAAAAAAAGTAAAATTAAATCAAATCAAATAAAAATGGATGAGAGAAGTACTAAAAACACTCTTAAACTTGGTACAAATTATTGGTTTTGTCTCTAAACTATTGATAAGCTTAAAAACACCCCGCAACTTGGAGAACTAAGCTTAAATACACCTTCAAATGTGGCACAAATTATTAGTTTCGTCCCTAAACTATTGTTAGACTTAAAAACGCTCTTCAACTTAGCGAACTAAGCTTAAATACACCATCAAAATTGGCACGAATTATTAACTTCCTCTCTAAACTATTGATAGGCTTAAAAACACCCCTCAACTTCGTGTTTCTGTAACTTATTAAATTTGATTTGAAATTTTGCAGAGCTTCATTTGCTGTCATATTTTTACAATCTCAAAATCTTCTTACGTGATTTTCATCCGACTATGAAATTTTTAATGTTGCTAGAAGTCCACATTGATAAAAAAATAATCATAAACAAAATAGGAAAAGAAAAGAATCAAACAATTAAAAATGAGAATAAAAAAAATTTTGCTTTGAGGTCACCATTATGGAGAAAGGTTAAATGGTACGAAGAAGGGTATTCTAGTAGTTGGTAATTAAAAATTGAAGAGAAATTTTCTAAAAGAAGGAAAAATTAAGGCTGATGTGGTCTTATTTTAACTTTTCACGCACTTTAAATAAATTGTACACACTTGTTATGACATGTGGTATGGAAGGGATGTATCTAAGCTTAGGTTGTCAAGTTGATGGTTGTTTTTAAGCCTATCAATAATTTAGGGATGAAACCAATAATCCATGCCAAGTTTGAGGGTTTATTTAAGCTTAGTTCGTCAAGTTGATGGGTGTTTTTAAGTTTATCAATAGTTTAGGAATGAAACTAATAATTCGTACCAAGTTTGAACATATTTTTAGTATTTCTCTCAAAATGAATTGATTAAAAAGTACAAGTACTCGCTTCCCCCCACAAGCACGTGCGGCGCTAGTAGCTTGCGTGGCGCACATGGATTTGGCCGGATCTAGTAGATTTTGCTCAACTCAAAAACCAATAAAATTAGAAATCCTAATTAACGTCAAAACAGACGTTTAGTTAAGCACTAAACCAACACAATATTTAAGTAATATTATTGTTGTGATCCCTCGTTTACCATTTTTTCTTTTAATTAATTAATATACAATAAATATAAGAATAATATTAGTTACTTTCACTCAAATTCAGGAAACATTTAATTAGTAGCACTTGATGGTTCACCATTTTAATGAAAATTGTACTTATATTTATTTATCTTTAAAGAAACCTTTTTTAAAATATTATTGTCGTGTGGACTGTTTGAGAGTTACATAATGTATTTCTAGATCATAGAAAATATCAAAATTAATGAAAGTCACTCACGACCAAGTAAAGATTGAAAAATCATGGAATGATTAATTAATGTGAAATTATTTGTATGTTTGAACCCATTCAAACCAATTATATATTCCCTTCGCCTTATTTTTAACTTAATCTCTAAGGCAATATAGAGATATTGAAAAAAATATTTAAAGATAAAATTTAAATTATAATTTATGTTATTGCCTTTTATGAAATCATAAATATGTAGGGTAAGGTAATTTATCTCTTAGAAAATATAAAACTTTCGAAATGGCAAATATGGAAAAAGTTTCAAATATTTATCTTGAACTTTGAACAATTCAGCTATTTTTAACATTTAAAAAGCCTAAAAAATTAGATTAATTTAAGACTAAGGGGCTATTTATTTATTTTTAGTTAAACAATAATGTAAGTAAGAAAAAAATATATAAAA
>JAABOM020000103.1:1565170-1584792 GCA_011800125.2 Solanum clarkiae
TAACAATAATAACAATAAGAATAATAATAACAAAAACAATAACAACAACAACAACAACAACAACAACAACAACAACAACAATAATAATAATAATAAAAATAAAAAATAAATTACTATTCTTTGCATTCCTTTTTAGCTATCATATCGCATTTTTGTAAAGTAATTTGATTAATTTTCAACGTTAAATTAGATTAAATTAATTTAATATTTTAAAATAAAATTTTAGATATTCAAAAACTATACAAAAATATTATTGATTATAATTTTTTTTTAATATTAACATAATGAAAAATATATTTTAAAATATTAATTAAAATTTTTATAGTTGGACCTAAAAATAAAAATTATAACAACTAAAAAGGAGGAAGGGATATTACACTATGATACTTCTTTGCTAGTGCATAATTAGTATTGTACCATATGCAGTAATACTTGTACTTTTCTCTTCCATAAATACACACATATCTAACCTTCTCAGCTGTAGTCCTCAAAGGCTTAAATCTTTGCTCCTCACTGTATATAATGGCGATTTCTCCAAGTGCTACCTTAACAGCTCGATTCCCTCACTGTTATCACAGACCAAATGACCATAAATGCCCCTCATCTTCTTCACTCTCTTTCTGTAAGTTCAGCAAATTATTTTCTTGTTCAATTTCAAGATTGGTTGAATTAGCAAATTTAACGTTTTATATGGGTTATCTTGTCTGTATTTCTTGTTGAAATTTGATTTGGGTTTAGTGCTTTTACAATATTGCATCTTGGGTATTTGGGTTCTTGATGGATTTTTTGGAAAAATTATGAAGACCATAGTTTTGGATTTACTTGTATATCTGAAAAAGACTCAATTTTTAGCTACTTCACGTCATTTGATGTTGTTTTTGATAACTGAGAAGCAAGATGGAGCTACCCCTAACAAGGGGGTATATCAGAACCCATATATTATCTATACATAGTTAAAATGATTTTTTATATGTATACTATAGATGTGGAATCCCTTCAACTAATTCGTATGTCTGCATGTTCAAATTCTCCCTTAGTGACAATCCTGGCCTGACACTGAAGAGAAATCCATTCCCATGCGGGACAGTGGTGCACGATTTAAAACTCGATGTATAATGGCCCTGCCCCTACCCTTCTCCACTTAACAGGCCAAACATTAAAGGGGTCATTTGGTATGGGGGATGGGATTTAGTATAAGTAGTTGTATACATAATTGCAGGACTAACTAATATTCGTAACCAATCTCACGATAAATTGGGATTATTATCCTTTATACCAAATGACCCCTATGTGTTGTGCACTTAGCACTAGACCATACTGACCATTTGTTTTTACCATGTTTAATGGAAGTGTATGTTATGTTGCTCTGATGCAAAAAGAGTTTATTTGTAACATGTACTTTTTGCTAGTTGCCTAGTTGGTAATTTGGTTACGCTTCTTTTAGATTTTTTTATATTGGATATATAATATCAAAACTATATTAGATGGAGTGTAGAAGAATCTTTTAGACCATAAAATGCCTATTCTAGAGGTTTGTTTTGTATGTTTTTCTTGTGCGTTGAACTCTAAAAGGAAGAAGTCTACTTTATGCTTTGGAGGTTAGGGTCCGGTGCTTCTGTATGATTTGGAGGTTGGAGGTTCCAAAGAAAGGAAAAGGAAAAGGTTTCACTTGGTGGGTTTTCGTGATAATTTGAAGTAGATAATGAAGAGCACACAAAAACTATATTCATGTTACACTGACTATTTGGTGCACTCCTCAGTGAAGTTCCGGTGGATGAGTAAACAAATCAAGCAAGACAATCCTTTTTATGTTAAATTGATAAACAAACAAATCAAGCAAGAATGTTCAATACATTGTGTCTGTGTTTATTATTTTAAGAAATTTTTCGTCTTTTGTGTTTCTCCAATCAATCAAGCTTTAACATTGTAAGGATATTTCCTTTCAGTGTCCACTCATCATGGCTTTTGCATTCTTTGTTCTTTTTACGGGCCGTGATTTTAACTTATAATGTGTGAGAGATCATCAGATGATATATCTCACCCCTTCATAATGTTGCATATGGACAATAAGAATTTAATGGCGTTCTGTGGACTCAATGTATTAGGATCAGAATTTGGATGGTTAGATCATTCTAACAGGCATCAATATGATGCGCACTCTGATCCCCCTCAAATTCTGAATTATTTGGAATTATATTTAACAAGTAAAATGCTTGATTTTAATGATTAAAAAATGCTTGGTCTTTGCTGTTACCATGGCTTAACCAGCTACCTTGGAGAGTGTTTCATAAGAATAGGCAGAACTAGTTTTTTTTGTTGTCTTTTATGCCTCGTGCTCACATACCGTTCTTCTTAACTAATCCATTCAGTTTCCGATATGTCCTATGATGTATATTGCTATGTCAAAGTTTATGACTAATTCTAGGGATGATTTTAATGTGCCATACCTTCATCATGTTTTAGGTATATCAAACTCAAGTACCCTACTTATAGGTCCTTCAAGCGTATCATCACGATTTGGACAGAAAGCTAGGAGATCCTTCCTTGTTCAGGGTTTGTTTGGTGGCAAAAAGGATAATAACAGTGATGATAATTCCTCAAAGGTGCTGAATATTCTCTTCTTTTCTTGATGCAAAAACATAATTTGTGCTAAATTCTTGCAGGAGTCTGCTTGATTCTTTATATTATAGACAACCCTGCGTGAGATCTCCAAGTGATCATTAGTAGGATTTTCCTGTAGTATCGCCTTTTGACCTTTGGGATTTGTCATCTTGGATGTGAGGTCTCCCATCATGGTTATAAATTTTTCATTGCTTTATCATTGCAAGAGCCAATATTGTACCACCATTTCGTTTTCCTCTTTATTGATAATGAGTACTTTGGTGATTATATTTTGGCAACTCTATTTTGCTTGCATTAGATAATTTGCTTAATCACTATGAATGAAACTTCAAATGTAAATTGACATTATGTGCCTTTCATGTATCTTTAGTTGCAAAGTTCACATCTAAATGTTTCCTTTTCCGAGTATATTTGAACATGACTGTCTAAAAGTGGTGTTTGATTCCAATACATAATAGTACCATCAAGTGCAGAGAAGAATCCTAATGTTAAATAATCACATTAGACGATCAGAAACATGAAAAGAACAACATTTTATGAAGTGTATAGACCAGGTAAACACTAAACAGACCAGATTAAAAGCACAAGATCTTTGTTACCGATTCTAGAAATAGACACTCGGAAAGGAGGGAGAGGTGCCGAATTGAATAGGCTGAAGAAGGCCAGAGAGATTATGTTTTGAGGGTATTAGAATGGGCTGATGTAATTACACAGGTTTGCTTTCAAGTTAATCTCCTTTAAGTATCAGTTAAAGATTACATTCTGATGATACATGAGTGGACCAGTGCATTTGTTGCTAATGTTTCTAACCATCCAGAAATCGGTAACTAGTCCACAAAGTTATGTTAGAAGAAAACGAAGTAGCAAAGTTGTCACTGAGATTTTAGATTCAGCACATCTTCAACTTGCTTGACTGATCTTCAAATTTGATACTTTTCAATGAAGGAAAAAAACATGTGTAAATATTGTTTGACCATACAATTTGCTATTATTTGGCAAACAATCCAAATTCCCAAATACTACAAAAAGAAACTAGTATGTGGGCCAAATTCTGTTATTCGGAAACTTTTAGAAACTTAAAAATTACCCCAAATTTTATATTTTATGAAAACACCAATCATTTATAGTTTTGGACTGAATTTCAGTCCTAGTTCGCTGTACAAAATTTATATAGTTATGTACTTTATACAATTTTTATCTGAGTGTGATCTCTGTAGTCACTTCCAATTACAAGTACTAATAGTAGCTTTTCATATACAAGTCAATGGTATTTTTCTTTTGTTTTCTTTCTCTTTTTTCAAATTCATATTAATTGTGTTTGTTGTCATGATTTTTCACGAAACATGTTCATTATAAAATGATAATACAAGCTTATGGATATTTTTAATAGTTTTTAGAACTTATGAGTATAAATCATATTTCTTTAAAAAGTTAAGTATTTCCCCTAAAATCTATGGCCAAACGCATGATGCAACTTCACCCAAAAATGACTTGCTAAAAGTATTTGGGAAACTATGACCAAACGCGAGATAAGAGCATAGTTCCGTATCAATCTTGAGAAATTCTTAATGGAATAACCGTAGAAGGTGAACATTATACACTTGTTGAGGAATTACCCTCAATTTGAAGGGAACAAAATATGATAATAAAGCCAATGAAAGAGAGATAGAGAGATGACTTATAAATTTTATGGCGTTTCAATTATGCCTGCAACCAGCAACGAGGAGTAATTCCATTATATCAGAAATAGACACCAGAGAGTACATAAATTCTTTTTAGAGATGATACTCCAATTTACTCTGGGGAATGTCTCACGAATTTACTTGAACAGAATTTTTTTTTCATGGTGCATAATTCGAGATTATACTTAGATTCACTCAAGAGAGTATATTGTAAATTTACTAAAAACTATAAAAACAAAATCTTATAAATTTACTTGAAACAATATCTTTTTTGTGAAGTTACTCGAACAGAATTCTTTGAAGTGTTTCTGGAGACTCTTAATAGTCTGATATTTTCTAAGAGCCCTCAGAATTTTCCGATGAAAGAGAGAAGAAAATTTGTTGCAAGACTTGATGAAAATGAGTGAAAAGATCCTCGTCCACCATTTATCGGCGAGAGTCTTTCTCTAGACATAATTTTTAAGCATAGATTATTTGTTTCTTTTCTTCTACATGGATCTCCATGCATTTGAAAGATGTTATTTGGTATAGCAATTATACGGTCTCTCTATTGATCTTGATATCAAGTTTCTGTGGAATGTATACTAGCAATTATTTTTTATTAGGTTTTGTATCTAGCTTCCTACTCATGTATTTTGCTTTAGGAAAAAAAAAAGAGTCTGGTGGTTGGTGATCTTGCTTGATATTAAAATCATCATGTTTCGTTGTCATGACCAATCTATCTTCAATCCAGGCTGGAATACTTGGAAATATGCAAAATCTATACGAAACTGTAAAGAAGGCCCAAATGGTTGTTCAAGTTGAGGCAGTACGCGTGCAGAAAGAACTTGCAGCGTAGGTGTTCCTCATAAATATTTCCATACCATTTTATGATTTGCAGTCACTCTTTCATTACTCTGTACTCTAAATTCTTGTGTTACTTTTCTGTCTCAATTTTCAGTGCAGAGTTTGATGGCTATTGTGAAGGTGAACTTATAAAGGTATCAATTGCTTTGCTGAAGATAAGATTTTTGTTTCTCTCCTAATCCCTCCACATTTCTCTCATATGGACACCGATAAACCTGCAAAGATTCAAAAATCGTGCTTAAAATGATTTCTCTTTGATGTCTTGTGACTGCTTACATTCTGATCTGGGCTGTTCTGTAGGCAACACTTTCTGGTAACCAACAGCCAGTGCGCATTGAAATAACTGATGCTGCAATGGACTTGGGATCTGAAGTAAGTTTATATATTCGTGGCTATTCAAACTTCACACATATTTTGAAACGGACAGTAATATGCAATATTCGTATTGGCTCCTCCAAATTTTCGAGATTTCATATCTTCTCTTCAATCTGTATAAGTTATACCTTTTTACATTGCCCATGTTGAACGATAAAGGACTCCTTTGCATTTCGAATTGAATGCTATTTCTGCAGAAGAGAGTAGAGCAAAGATGACTTAGTTGTGATGTCGAATATGCTTTTGGGGCAGGAGATGAGGTTTTGAGTGCTTGATTGTTTTGATTCTTTGGAAGCTGAATTTGTGTGGACCTTGGCTTTTAGGTATGAGTGTGTTGCTCCCAGTCGAAGTCGGTTGGACTCAACCAAATCCAGATAGGCTGTCGCTGGGCAGCACGGTGTGTGAAATTTGGGTGAAAATAGAAGCAATCCAAGTATTAGATTCTCATTTCTACATGTCTAGTTGAGTTTTAGTTTTAGTATGCTTAACAAGAGTCCTGTTATTTACGCGAACTCTTTTGAGAGCACATGTAAATCCATGAACCATGACTATAGATTGCTATAACTCTTTGAATACAAAGGTAGCCCTGAGTGTAAAGCATCCTGTGTTCACGCAAGGTCCAGAGAAGGGCTGCACCCCACCCTTGTTATAATGGATACTGATCGTCTACCCTCCTTTGTGTTTATTCTTTCTGCAGATATTCTCTTATCTCACTCGTAACTCTTGCAACATAAAGAAGACATATTTGTAAAAAGTTCTTGATAAACCATAGAACTCATGCGAAGATAAATTCTCGCTCCAAACAGAAACCTGTTGGTCTTGTGTTATTCTTTCTATTGAGCATGCTGTACGTTTTGATGGATGCAGGAACTCTCACTTCTAGTAACAGAGGCGTACAAGGATGCGCACCAGAAAAGTGTACTGGTGAGAAAAAAAGGACCACCTTTCTTTGTGATATGGTAATCGGTTTCATGCTTCTTGTGTTTGATGCAAAATAATGTGTTTGGATGTCAGGCAATGAAGGAGAGAATGAACAATCTTGCTCAGAGCTTAGGGATGCCAGCAGGATTAGAAGGAATGAAGTGATTGAGATAAACCAGAAAGAAGCTTCAATTTTGTTTATAAGCTTTACATTAATGGTGTTCTTAACAATTATGTTTGATTATGAGGAATGTATTGTTTGAACTGCCAACTTAGATTTTTCCTTTTGTAAACACAGTATAGCAAAACTGACAGGTTATCTAACTCATCCAACTATTTGCTTCCTGTTTTCCCTTCTTTTGGCTTGATGGAAGGTTTATGTGAAATCATAGCAACTGTGACTTTGGCATGAAGTTTGAAAACTAAGATGGAATCACTGAAATCTTGTTTCGTCTTCACTGAGTAAGGAATAGACCTTTTATTTTGGGATTTTCTGGAGTTTCAAAACGAGAATCCCTTTCCTTATGTGGTGTACCTACTTGAGTCGAATGAAAGAAAACTTTCACCTCCGATTTTGAGAGGGTGGGGTTGGGGTGTGTGTGTGTGTGTGTGTGGCGGGCGGAGGGTTTATAGAATCTTATCCCAATTTTTCTTTTGTTAGGTCCATAACTAAAAAGCTCACTTTTTTACGATTATAAGATTTATTCGAATATAAAATTCAATTTTGAAAATAAAGCATACCACTTTTTTTTTTACTGCCCAGGTTTCAATACATTGTATCAATACATTTCA
The DNA here is from genome assembly GCA_011800125.2 of Solanum clarkiae. Classification (NCBI taxonomy): domain Eukaryota; kingdom Viridiplantae; phylum Streptophyta; class Magnoliopsida; order Solanales; family Solanaceae; genus Solanum; species Solanum clarkiae. Next base: position 1,572,409 of record JAABOM020000103.1, read on the forward strand.
CAATCTGGAAATTGCTAAGGCACAGGTGCTATCTAAGAACAATTAGCCGATTTAGATATATGAATTATTATAGAGAATTCGTTGGTAGAATGGAAAGAATCGGAGGAAGAAGGGCACATAGGGAATGAATGGGAAGATCAAAAAGTTGGAAGAAGAAATGACTTTTTGTGATGCGTGGAATAGGCTAAACATTTTATTTGAACAAATATAAAGCAAGAATGGATGGTTTTGTGTCAATTACTAGTTCTTTCTCCTGAGTTGAGACTGATTATTCAAATCGATGGGGTAAACTAATGAGCTCAGATATTAATGAACTCTATAGAAGAGTTATCTATCATACCCTTATCGATCTATTAACAAGAAGTAGATCTACATCAGGAGAATTAGTAATATGTCAGGAGAAATTAGTACAAGAAGCCGTGGATACACTTCTTAATAATGGAATCCAAGGACAACCAATGAGGGAATGATTATGATAAAAGTTTACAAGTCATTTTTTTTTTATGTAATTGAAGGCAAAGAAGGAAGATTTCGTGAGATTTTGCTTGGTCGAGTCAATAATTCGGATGTTTTGTCATTGTCATGGGTCTTCACTTTCATTACATCGATGTAGATTGCCTCGTGAAATAGCAATAGAACTTTTCCAAACATTTATAATTTGTGGTCTAATTAGATAACAACTTGCTTGGAACGTAGGAGTTGGAGTAAAATTTCAGAAAAAGCCAATTTGTGTGGTTTTCCTTCAAGAAGCCAATTTGTTGAATAGAGCACCCACGCTGCATACAAGTATTCCAGCTTGTTTTAGTGGAGGGGCGTGCTATTTGTTTAGTTTGCAAATGTCTTTTATGTTATTTTTCTTTGTTGTGAGGACTGGCTTAATACACCTTTGGGGAACAACTGTTATTGAATTCAATATCGAGATAAAATTCAACAATGAAACTTAAGCAATAATACGATACAAAAGACGATTTTTGAGATACTATACAGCAAGTCAAAAGTCACAGGTCAAAACATAAATAGTTAACCATTGAATAACAACACAACAAAAGGCATTAGAGATGGAATGAAATGGTTGAACAAATTGAATCAAAGAATCCCCCTCTCAACATTTCTACAAAAACTTTCTCATCAATTCAAAACCCAAAACCCCACCATAACCCCAAAAGCCAGAACCAAACTAGCCTTCAAACTAACAGCATTGCTAGTAGGAGCTGGTGCAAGACCTTCAAATACTACTGGTGATGGTGCTGGTGCATTCGCGAATCTCCTCGAGTTCTTCTCAGACAATGTCACCACAATCAATTTCTGTCCTTGCTCACAATGCCCTTTTGCTCCACTTATGAAATAGTGTGCCCCTGAATGTTCCAACACTATCTTGGTGTCACCATCATTGTGCACTGATATTGGACTTGATGTGTTGCATGTCACATAGTCCCTCTTGCTCACTTCCAAAACTGAGTCTTTTTTCCCATCATACTTCCACACTGACAAAACAACAACAACATATTTAGTGTAATCTCACGAGTGACGTCTGAAAAGGCAGACACCTTACCCTAACAAAATATCAAGATTGAACGTTGAGATTTTTTAACATACCAAGAGAATCTCCAACGAGGAATCGCGTTTTTTCAGCCCAACGATTGAGGGAATCCGATTCAGAAGATGGGATTTTCCAAGAATCAGTTTTTCCACCAACCAAATGGTCTCTGGCTTCTGTGAAACTCAAGAAGAACAAATCCAGAAGAACAGCTACTAATAGCACAGTTCTTGAATAATCAGCCATTTGATATGAGGAAATAAATAATATAATAAGCTGAAAAAATCAAATCTTATAAGCTGAAAAAATCAAATCTTATAAGCTCAAAAAACCAAATCTTTGATATGAATAAGGTTTCTTTGTGTATGTATTTATAGTGAGGAACTGAGGATTTGGGACAAAAGTAGCCGTTAGAATAAAGGTGGTATCCTAGGAATGTGTAATTTTGGTTGTAACGTTAAAAAATAAAACGTTTAAAATATTTAACAGCAAAAATAGGAAAAAAAAAAGAGAGAGAGAGAGAGAATGGATTACATGTAAATATGAAATTTGCTCGATTTATATGATACATTTCAAATCTTGATGGTCAAACTTCTATATTTTTTTATCGTGCATTCAAAAGTAGAGTTTTAAAAGAATAATTTACATATTTACAGACCACAATAAAAGTATTATAATCTCATGAAGATTAATAATATAAAATATTTAAACGATATATGAATAAATCGTAATTTTTTTATTTGACTCTCCAAATTCATAGTATATTTATTATACATATTAGTTTAGTATACGTGTTTTGCATGTATATGTCGGGTCAATCCAAAAATTATATACTTGCCATTAAATAAATACAAATATTTATATAAATAAAATTAAAAAAATATTGTTAATTTGATGCAATAGTTTAATCTATTATGAATGAACAAAGATGACAAAAATCAATATAATTAATAGTTTATAAATATACAAAGTAAATGTAGACACTGTTGATCATATGTTTGTTGAGGGGCACTTTGCGAATTACATTTGGAAATACTTTGCTGCTAGCATTGCTGATCAGATGGTGAGGGTTTGGGTACAAAAATAAGGTTCAGAAATTGCTCATCTGTTGGGAATTGTGATGTTCATCCTTATATGGAGGAAAAAGATCTTCTTCTGCAAGGGTTATTTTCCAGATTGCCAGACACATTTCTTACATGCTTCATTCTGTATACCCGTATATTAACTGGACAGATTTGGTTCTTTGGGTAGGAGGGTGTAAGCATGAATTGCAAGTAATTAAAGTGTGCTGGAACAGACCTCCCAATAATATTTTTAAACTTAACACTGATGGAAGTGCACTGAAGAACCCAGGCAGAATGGGAGGTGGAGGCATTTTGAGAGACTCAAATCGTGACATCGACGCCTTCGCTACAACTTTTGGAGTGGGAACTAACAATCAGGCAGAGCTGCAGTCAGCCATTTTTGGGCTTCAATGACATGGTTACAGAAGAATTATCCTGGAAGTGAAATCAGAATTGCTTACAAAATGGGTGAAACACAGTAGAAAACATCCATGGTATCTACAGGATTGCATCACTCACTTGCACACATGTTTACAGGGAAGCTAACTACATTGCAGATGCTCTTTGCTAGAAAAATCACCAGCTTGATATTCCTAAACACTACTATGTTCAGCAGCAACTACCAAAGGAGGCAACAGCATGGACAAGCTCAATTTGGCAAATTTCAGAAGGAGACAGCCTAAAGGATCAGGCAACCCACCTTGAGATTATTGGAGTGAGATGTTTCTGATATAGATGTCTCCATATCTCTTTGTCTACCCTATATCCTTTTCAGATTAGTTATGTTATGGTTAAGTCATAGCTTTTGTGAACAGGTCGTAGGTTTTTCTTTCTTTTCTTACTTTTGTAAGGGGAGAGTCTCCCTTGTTTATGCTTTCCTAGATTCTTTGTATTAAGAGGAGTGCTCTCATTAGGTGCTTAGTTTCTAGGTTTGTTTCTCTTTCAGTATTGGGGATGAGTTGGTCGACCTTAGTAGGTTGGCCGACTTATGAATCACCATAGGATTGGAGGTAAGGATGTCCCCCTCCTTGTACTTTTGGTTTACGTTTTATTAATGTTAAGGTCTGGGGGTGTTGCTCAGCCTCTGACCCCCTCAAGGGTCGTTAATTTTTTTTTTTTTTTTAAAAAGATGAGCTGAAAAGATCAAGGTACTCTCTTAACAAGAATTGAATATCTCAAACCAAAGTTGGAAACGAAGCAACTTTATGGTATAAGTAAGGAAGCAACTTCCTATGGTATTAGTTGGTTATTGTAGCCATCCTCTAAAAGGAAAAGGTGCAAGTGATCCCAACTAGAGAATGGCATTGCAAGGAAGATGGAGCATGAAATGGATGATAGTGAGTGGTTCATAATAAAGAGTTAGCATATCACAAGGATATAAATGTACACACATCCAGTTAACAATAATGTTCTTTAAGACAATTTGATCATACAGACAAAAACTCAAATTAACAGTAGTACCTGCAAGTTCATGTATGAATTCACAGAGACCAAATACCCTTGAAAGAGAAAGATGAAAAAAATGGGCTTAGTTAAATAATGTCTGCAAGAAGCTGAGTACCTTTGTACTCTAATCCCCACTTTAGCTTTACCATCACCGGCTTTCCAGTTAAATTGTTCAAAAAAGGCTTCGGATTAACTGGTACTGTCTGCAACGACACAAATATTATAGGCTTTTCGGAATCAGAACTACAAGTATATACTCACCAGTGAGTAATACACTTTCTACAGAAAGTACTCCTATCCTCATATTGAATTGAGGAAAAAGAATTGATTTTAATTTGAATCTCGAGAGGGGAAGTGGAATAAGAGCGTCAAATATCCATGACTCACAACACATAACGCAAGCTTATCTCTTCCAGAGTAACAAACAGTAAGAAGTAATAATGCAATTATCGAGCAACAAACAAATAAGCTTATAAGTAAAATTATTAGAACCCGAAAGCTGCTAAAAAATGAACATATAGTTTGTGTAATTGCAGTACAGTGTTTAAAAAATAATAGTTGTTTCTACATTTATCATTCATACATTTTCAATCTGCAGTTGTTTCTATATCACTTATTTTCACCCTGGACTATGGTTTCATGGCAAAAAGTCTCTTTTTCAAATTCTGCGTCAAATCAAGTTCCATTTATCGATTTTCATTTTTGATTGATTCTGCAACTCAACAACCACATCTCACACTAGTGGAGTACTTTGATTTGAACATCAAACTTTTATTTAACATTGCAGGAACAAATTGAATAAAAGAATAATAAATGACCAAGAAGGCCACTATCCTTTCCCCCTAACCTCAAAAATTCAATTCTTCAAACCCAAAATCCCACCAAAACCCCAAAAGCCACAACCAAACTAGCCTTCAAACTAACAGCATTGCTACTGGGAGCTGGTGCAAGACCTTCAAATTCTACTGGTGAAGGTGCTGGTGCATTCGCGAATCTCCTCGTGTTCTTCTCAGACAATGTCACCACAATCAATTTCTGTCCTTGCTCACAGTGCCCTTTTGCTCCACTTATGAAATAATGTGCCCCTGAATGTTCCAACACTATCTTGGTGTCACCATCATTGTGCACTGATATTGGACTTGATGTGTTGCATGTCACGTAGTCCCTCTTGCTCACTTCCAAAACTGAGTCTTTTTTCCCATCATACTTCCACACTGACAAAACAACAACATATTTAGTGTGTAATCATGAGTGAGGTCTGAAAAGGCAGACACCTTACCCTAACAAATATCAAGATTGAACCTTTTTATTGATTAACATTATAAAGTTGAGATTGTTTAGCATACCAAGAGAATCTCCAACGAGGAATCGCGTTTTTTCAGCCCAACGATTGAGGGAATCCGATTCAGAAGATGGGATTTTCCAAGAATCAGTTTTTCCACCAACCAAATGGTCTCTGGCTTCTGTGAAACTCAACAGAAGGAAAAACAGAACTGCTACTACTGAAGAAGAAAGCACATTTCTTGAAAAAAAGGCCATTTGGTATGAAACAATTAGCTAAAGGATTGATTTTTTTCTTTCGACGGATAACGTAGCTTTCTTCTTAAAGGGAATTTGAGGGTGGAAGAAAGATTTGTTTTTGCAGGAGTTTTGTTTCTGTGTTGTAATATATATAGTGAGACATAAAAGTAGCCGTTAAAGAGTTAAATTGCAGCTAAAAAGAAGCAAGAAAACTAGCCGTTAAAAATAATAGGGTTGAAGGATACTAACGGTCAAATTTTTGTTGGGCTTTTTTATAATTTCACTTGGGCTTAAATCCATCCAGGTATGGGTTGGGAGGGTTCCTAGCCCAACTTAAAGATGAAGCCCAAAGTGCAGTAAAAGAGGTCCAAGGATATTCTCTCGGTCTTAATTCATGTTTGAGGAGTTTTCGCATATAATAACTCAAAAATATCTTAATTATGTTTCATAGGTATAGTTTGGATAATTATATTTCATAACTATAATTATATCCATATTTATATAATTTGATGCAGCATTTATATATGTTTTTATAATTCGCTACGCAAATCGTAATTTTTGTGCGGCGTTTGTATAATTTACTGCACAAAGTTTGTATAATTCCCCAAAACAATTCACAATGTTTGTATATTTCGCTGTAATTTAATTTGCATGTAACTCTTGTATAATCGCGCACAATATTTATATAAATCACGTAAATTATACAAAACTCAAACTGTAATTACAATTAAATATTTATCACGAGACATAATTAATTCAAACCATAGTTAATTCACTAATATATATTTATTTTTTCGCAATCATAAAATATGTCACCAATTTTTTGTTTACAAGTGACTATTACGTAGATTAGATAGTCATATAAAATATGTCACCAATTTAATTGTAGACAACAGTTTCAATAGAATTATACCTACTATTTACTATGAACTAAGACTGATATATATAATACACATTAAATTAAATAAGATATTATTTACTATTGTTGTTAAATAAGCCAATATATTTTAAATAATTAAAATGAAGATGAAAATATGTGATGAATATGTTATTATGTCCAGTTAAAGTAAGTAATCTACTCGTAAGATGTTATACATACGCCATGACTTATCCTCAAAAAAACTCAACAAAATGCCACATGTTTGAGTACATGCAAAAGCAAACTTCTCATAACATGACACAAAACATCAACGTGTCTACTTATCTCCACAATTTTATCCCACCTCCTCAAACATCTACATATAAAAATAATAACAATTTTATAGAGATCCATATAACTTTTATTTATTTTCCCCAAAAGAAAGAAAATGGCTAGTGGCGATGTGAATAAGCCTTGGCGAAATTTGCCGTATAGCCCGGGCACCATGGCGATCGGCGCTGCCGTTGTTGTTGGCGGTATTTGGTACTACATGACTTATATGAAGAAGAAACCCGAGCCGCCTCCGAGGTTAACCATGCGCCCTGAGGATACTTCTCGCAAGTAGAGGCGGGTTCAGGATTTTAACTGTTTTGAACTCATTAATTGTAAGCTACATCTAGCATGCATGTTAGGTTTTCAACATCTTGTATTTTTATATTTCTCTCTTTTTTGGGTCTTCGACTTGTATTTTCTCATTATTGTACCTTATGAATCAAGAGTTGATCTATGGTTCTAATATTGCGTAACCAATGTTATTTTATTTTGAGGACATACTTTTAGCTATTCAATTTGGATATATTTCAAGTTTATTTTATCTAATAAAACTTTTGAAAATTATTAAAAAAATAATCTGATCACTGTTGTAGTATTAAAAAATTAATTTGAACTTACATAAAATTTTATCAAATGAGTAATTCATAGTGTAAATTGTTTGTATAAATTGCACGGCCTCTCTGTTCATTTATTAAAATAATAAATAATTATTTTTAAGTATACATTTTTAGATATATAATTTTAATCGAAGAAAATTATTCAAAAGCTTACTACTATAATAATTACTTATCTTTTGGTATCACTCAAGGATGGAATATGGAGATGGAGCTGCTTCTGTTGTGTCTCTTGTCTGGGATTAAATTTCCACTAAAGGGTGTTTTAGTCATTAAATGTTTCTAGAATTTATAAAGGCATAAATCATATCATAATAATTAACGAGATGTAAAACATTTAAAAATTTACGATCAAATAAAAATTTGATTAATTCTTTAAATTTCAGCCACATAAGTGGCGACAACTAGGGAGAGCCAGCCTAAAGGCACTTGGAATAATTATATATTTTTAATTGTAAGTAAAATATTATAAATTAAATAATTAATAATTTAAATTATTTCAAAATAAGATTTTTTTTCCTTTTAAAATTTAGGGTCCTTCATCGACGTGAATTGCTTCGAACATCCTATATTTCTCCTATATTTCTGAATAGAACATCCATGTTGTGCATAGATTAGATATACAGATATTTCAGCCTATTTTAATGGAGAGGTGCACTTTTATTTACATCCATTAATTTTTCTAAATACCTCAAATTAAGATAAAGAGAGTCATATATAATAAAGTAATAATATATGAAAATATATTAGGATCAAAGAAAAATTTAATGGACTCTTTCAAATTTCATAAGAAATACTATATTATCATTTACTAACAAAAAGATTAAGTTCATGCCTAACACAGAATTTTCATAATTAATCTAATAATTCCTTATTTTTTTGTTGTCATGTTATATTTTTTTAAGTTAATTTAATTAATTTTAAAAATTTTTAAAATTATAAATAATATTATTCATATCAATATGATAACATGCTAATTAAAATTATACCCCTTCATTCAACTTTACTTGGCCCCTATTGACTTGACATAGAGATTACAAAGTAGTAAATAATGGGTAATTATGTCTTAAAAAATGCAATAAGAAAATGACTATAATTAATGATAAAAGATAAATTAAAAATTAAATATAAAATTATCTATTAATTTTATAAAGTGAAAAAATATTATTGAACATACCAAAAAAGTATACGAATCAAGTAAAGATATAAGAAAGTATAATTTGACTCTAAAAATAAAAATAATGACAGCTAAAATAGAATCGACGAGCAGAGCAAATTCGTATGAGTCATGATGAAGGGAAACTAGAAAGAGACACGTGTGTCATGTCTTATCACAACGTACGAGTCATGTTTTCACGTTCATGAATATTCATGTTTTCTACCCACCAAACCAGATAAAACAAATAAAAATAATAATGTCTGGAAATAATGAAGAATGGAGAAAAATGGCAGATACACACAAGATGAGTCCTGAAGAAGTGAAAAAAGCTGGAGTTGAGGCCTCTAAGAGACCACCAGGACATAATCCAGGTACAACCTACTTAAGATTTATTACTAGGTTTATTTAAGAATTACTCTTATATGTATTGTCATTATCTATCGTATATGTGTTAGCTGTATCGTATTTTTCTATTTCATTTTCTTTTCTTTTCTTTTTGATATATTTAATTTTTTTTTCTGCTTATGAATTTTGAGATGAGGATTTCAGGAAATAGCCTCTTTACTAGTGGTAAAGTCTGCATATATTTTACCCTCTTCAAATCCTATTTGTGGAATTTCATTGGATATATTGTTGTTGTAATTATTTAAGAATTACTTGGTACAAAATAATCCATAACTTATACTATTTGTTTTGTTTATGTGAGGTTGCAACATGATAATCAAAATTCTGTACATATGTAACAATTAAAGAGTCGATAAAAATTGTATTAGCTAATATCCTATTAATTTTAATACATAGATTGAACTTTCGACACATAACAATTTAAATTATGAATCCGCCTCTGTGCAGGTACTATACTACATCAAAGGTCGCGTTTACCTTATAGCATTACAAGCATGACTATCGTTGGTTTAGCCATCGCGGGTGCGGTGTGGTATGGCACGATGTACGTGATGAAGAAACCGGAAGCTTCCGCGGTCGACGTTGCCAAAGTTGCCACCGGAGTTGGTAGCCCTAAAGATACTCATCCTCGCAAGTAGTCATTGTTTTGCTTCAATTAATTCTCTTTAACTCTTAATAATAATACCTAATATGGACAACTTTTGTTTTGCATTTTCACTACTATGTTTTAAATTTTGCAATTATTTGGGACTTGTAAATCTCGACATAGTTACATAAGAATAACTCATTTTTGTGTTTTGGTATTGTTGGTGAATTTACAATAAAGTTTCAATTGAAAAGTAAAAATGGAAGGCCAAAATTTTTTAGGTTGAGGCATAGATGTTTCACTCTTTTTTTTTTTTTTTTGAGATTCAAAGTTCATTGCAGCAAAATATTTTATCGGTTCAGCATTATTTTTGTTAATTTATTCTTTTTAGGATATAATAGTCTTTTAAAAATATAATTTAATAAATTTTGAACACAAGGGTGGGCCCACATAGTATTATGTGGGTGTTCGAGTATTCATTAAAATGTGTATTTGTAGCAGATGTGTTTGTTTTATCATATGTACAGATTAGTACGTGCTATTCATTGTTATTTCCTACCCTTCCTTTTTCTTTCTACTTCTTTTCTTTCTCTTTTTTTGGCATACCTAGTTTCTCTCTACTTATGGGTTTTGAGATGAGGGTTTTCGGAAACAGCCTCTCTACTTCTATGAAGTAGCGACAAGGTCTGCGTACAATCTACCTTCTCCAGACTCAACCTGTGAGATTTTACTGGATATGTTGTTGTTTTTGTGTATTTGTATATTAAAAAATATTGTTAAATTTATATAATTAATGAATAAGCATCAAATAAATAATGGTTAGATTTAGCTTGTTGATTGAAAAATGGGTGTTAAAGCTGTGAGTACAATGGGATCAATCAATCCTCTTACAGGCAATTTTTTGATTGCAATTTTCTTTTATTTCTCTTTAATAATTTTTAAATACAATGCAATTCACACACAAAGAAATTTTTTTAATTAAAAAAAGTAACTAATGGAAACGTTAAAGCAATAATTACTAAAAGAATTTTTTTTTTTTAAAAAAAAAGTGAAAGCCGTATATGACTTTTGTAAAAAAAAAAAATGTTTTTTCCTTATTTTAAAGAAAAAAGTGAAAATGTTCTTTAAGGAAAAAGAAAAATAATATTAATGCTCCTTGGTTTAAATTTTTTATTTATTTATTTTTAAGGAAAATTGGAAAATGATTTTTTCCAAATAATAATTTTTTTTAAAAAAGGGGGAGAATATATTAATTGTTTGAAAAGTTTATCATATTTCAATAAAAGTTTTTCTAACTTCACCATGAATCCTAATTATACGATAAAATATTTTGTCCTAAATAGAATAAAATATTATTTTCTGTCCTTTTTTTATTTATGACTTTTTTATTTATATAAAAATACTTCAATTTCAACTTTTAATTCATCAACCATTCAACAATCAATGATCTTCATAATTGTTATGCCAGCTTAACTTGCTTCATTCAAATTATATTATAGCCTCAGATTAGTTAGTTGGATCTATTAAATTTTCGTTATTTAAAAATTTCTCTTATTTTATAACTAACATCTTGGTCTATTCACAAGTTTCATCTGTAAAGTAATATTTCAAGTAAGGTAATACTCTATTTTTTAAAATATAAATTTATATACTATTATTATTATTTTAGCTAACAATTTATTTTAGACAATCTTGCAATAGATTCCGAAAAGGACTTCATCAATGAAGTTGTGCCAATTAATACCTTAAAAGAATCGTAAAAAAAATCACATACATAAAAATAAAACTTATGTATAGATAAACCATAGAGTGAATTATTTTTTTTTAATTTTTTGTTTGTATATAAAAATAAAAGAATAATCATAATTATTCCTCATCATCTTTCTTTAGTTTAACATTAAGAATATATATAAAAAAAATTATTTACAGTATAATTTAGAGTGATTCTCAACAATCAATTTGTTCTGTCTCGAAAAACTGATAATAAAGGATGAAAAGTAGACTTTCTTTTTATTATTTAATTTTTATTTGTTTAGTTTCAAGATTTACTTTTGGATTATGGTTTATTTATATTTAGAATTCACTTTTGATTATGATTTCTTTGTATTGGAATTCACTTTTGATTAGGACTTAGAATTCACTTTTGATTTAGGACTATTTGATGCAAATAATTAACTAAAATTTTGACTATTAGGTATTTTATTAATAAAAGAATATAATATATCAAATTTTAAAGAAAAAAATCAATAAAATTATGTCAGAAACATTAAACTACTCTTTTTATATTTAGGAATCTTTTGTTTCATTAGATTTTAATCGGATAATTACTTAACTTCTAATTATTTCACTCTAAAATATTACTTTACGTATTCAACAACTATGACTATAGCTATATTATAAGTAATTGAATTGATTTTTTTCATCTTTGTTGTTTTAGAATAGACTAAACTGTTGCATCAAACTAATAATATTTATTTAAATTTTTTACATGAAAATTGTATTTATTTAATAACAAATACTATATATATGTTGAGGCCAAAGGAACAATAGAGCGTTGGTAAACACAAATTTGAGAAAAAAAAATTCTTCTATTGCTTACAAGATATAGATTACAAAAATAACTCTTAACCTCACACATTACACTCTTTCTTGGTGTTCTTGGTGATTACACTCTTATTCGTGATGCTGAATGAAGGAGCTCAGCAGCTCCTTTTATAGGGGAAATTATATCCCCTTGATGTCATTGATTACATCAATAACAAAGGAAAAATCAAACTTGGCTACTTCAAACTTTGCTGCTTTGCAGCATTGTTTGAATTGAAGTTGGCAACAATTGTTGGCAGTCAACAATTGTAGGCAT
>JAABOM020000103.1:1584892-1597181 GCA_011800125.2 Solanum clarkiae
TATATATATATATATATATATATATATAAGCATATAAGGCTTTAGCTCCTTAATGGAGCATATCCACAAGTGGCAAATAATGGCCAATAAAAAAAATCACTTTTCAAAGTGGAGAATGGAGCAATACAGTACTTAATTAACAAGATAAATATTAATAATATTAAAATATGTCGTCTACTGTATTTACTTATTTAGTTTGAAAAATTAGGGGAGAACTTATTATTTTGTGTGTCCTGCATTCATGTTCAACAACGTTGATGATTTTGAAATTTATCTATTTGATTTATTAATTATTATTGAAATAGAAGGTTTCACGGCAGTTAGGGGACCTGGTCCATTGATACACAATCAATATAACACAGAGCAGGAAGAACATAATAAATAGTAAAGACACAAGATTTTATATGAAAAACTCCTTGTTCAAGGAAGAATTCAAATCACAAGCTTTTTCATAGGATTTTCAAAAGCATCTAAATTCACTGAATGCTCAAATACAATCAGCTTATTTGCACTACGTCGGAATTACACTGTCACAAAACTTAGAGTTCCAACAAAAACTCACCAACATACAACAATCCTTGAATATAGAATTTTATCCAAGGAGTCGAATGTCACAGTTAATTTAGAATCCTAACAACAAAAACAACTAAACATCTTATGATCAATGTTCCTTTATAAATTAGGAAGTTGATTTTACAAAATTCTTAGCACAGAATACAACAAAGACTTAAAAGGAAAAATTATAGACTCCGTTTATTATGTTCCTCGAGTGTTGATATTGTATTACTCACAGTGAGACAAAAAGAACTTTTAATCTTGAAATCTTATAATCTTAATTCTCCAAAAAAGTTACATATGGTCCCTTACAAGGTTTCTTTGATATGCATACAAGAGAACCTCTAACAAATCGTTGTTCCTTGCAGCATTGTAATGTGTTTGAAGTTCAAACTTCAAATGTTTATTGAAATTCTTTTTCTAGAAATAGAAATTTATTCTTGAATTTTAGTAAATTTTAAACATAATTCGAACGCTCAAGTTCGAAAGGTAAATATTACGAACTTTAATCATTATAGTCTATAGAGTGAATAACAAATTTAACTTGTAAGATTTATCTCTATTTTGGAGTTATTTTTGTTAAACAATAGTGATTTCTAAACATAAGTTTTATTTCCTATTCAAATGTTCACGTTAAAGTAGTTTTCCTTTAAATAAGTTAAATAAAAAAATCATATAAGTAGCAATATCTTCAACGATTTCGCGATTAATTTAAATACTCATGTAGAAAATTCATTAAAGAAAAAGTCATAAAATGAATGGAGATTCAGAGTCCATACTCATGTAGAAGATTCATTAAAGAAAAAGTCATAAAATGAATGGAGATTCATAGTCCATAAACTAAAAGAATATCATGGTAAATTTATATTCGCACGTCAAAGATTAGCTATTAAAGAAAAAGTTCAAAAAAAAATTTGAGATTTAGAACTCATAAATAAAAAATTTGGCTCCAATCTCGATACAACTCCTGTTGAATGGAGTTTCTTGACTTTCAAAATAAGTTATTCATTACTAAATCTATGTCCGTTATCAAATCACTAAAACAAAAAAGATATTCAAAATTGCAATGAAAACCAAGCTAACACCTAAAATAGAACTAGCACTAGAAGATCCATGGTCTCCGGTTGGAGTGGGAGTTGGTGCATCAGCTGCATTTGGTGCATCAGTTGATTCACCCGCGGGAGTATTTGCATTTGGTTCATCAGCTGATCCACCCGCAGGAGCACTTGCGGTTGGAGCATCAGCTGATGGTGTATTGGGCCCTGGTAGTGGAGCGGGTGCAGGAGTCCCCCCTGCAGATGATCTATGGGGCGATGGAGCTGGAGCATGTGTAGGTGCCCCACTAGCTGGGGTAGGTGCTTGGGCATGCTGAGGTGGCAAAGAAGGAGTTGGTTGAGGAGAAGGAGTCACTGGGCGAGGAGGAGGAGTTGATGAATCAATCCCCAAAGGAATAATAACGTTACTAATCTGTAATATCGAAATATTGTAAGGTTGCGCTGCAATAGATTTGACAAGAGTTGATCCGAGTGTTTCGCCTTTGGCAGCTGATCCTAATGAAATACTTCCTGTTCCCAAATCCGTCATGTTCATAAACCCTTGGTCATGTTTTGCCTGACCTGTCGTCTGAAACAGAGTCGGAACCTTCACCGTCTTGTTAGGCAACGTCTGCAGCTTCTGAACATCGTAATAGTCGAGCAAGACATGCACGCGCATTATGTTAGCGACTACATCCTGTCGCATCCCCTGGAGGGGCGACAAGTCGCCATTGTCAACAACTAGGAGAGTGATGGTCTGTCGCGAATTGATCGCGCCAGCCACTCCGGTTTGAGTTAGGTAATTGTTGAAATTGCTAAAAGATGAGTAATGGTCCAGCAAAGAGGTAATGTTGAAAGCCTTACCTTGGCTTAATATGACAAGCAACGAAAAAGTTACTAATGAAGTGTGTAAATTATCCATTTTGAATAGTGTTTGATGTGAAAAAAGGTGAATTCTTATATTGAAATATGAGGACTCAGTGTATGTGAGGAGCCTATTTTAGAGGGAATTCATTTTGTTTAGTGGATAGGAGAATATGGTGGAAGAGATTAATCATTCTTTTGCCATACTTACACAACACTAACCTTGTCATTAGATAGGATCTTGTAAGCATAATTTTCTCATATTGTGAACTTACTTTTGACCATAACTACACATACAAGAAAAAGTCCTTTTTAAAAATTAATTTTTAAGTTTTATACACTGTCACTAAAAGAAAAACGATAAATGTTCATCTTTTTTTAAAAAATGAAAGACAAAAGGAAAAAGAATTAGATAATCAATATATTTATAGGAAAATTAAAGGGTAATATCGATTGGAAGTAATTAACCTAATGAAAATGATAATGAGAAGTTATGTTTGTTATTTGTGTTAAAAGTTTTTGCATGGTCGGTGTATGTAACATATAGTATCATAAAATAAAGAAAAAGTATACAAAATAAACCTAATTTAAAATTATTTATCCTCAATAGACTTAGTCTAAACTATTTACCCTTAATGGACTCATTACCCAAACTATTTATCTTTCTACGCACTTGCCCTTTTTATTTTGCATGTTGACATCATGCTGACATGTCAGCATAAATACTATGAAATATATTCTGGCGATATATATACTATAGCGGTATCATATAGAATGAGCTTAGTCCTTTGTGATACTCTGGCGGTATATTGATACCCAATTGGTATATAGGTTTTTTTAAAAAAACAAATAAAAAATATTAAACTAAATTACTAGAAAATATATTCGTAATATACGTTGTCGGTACATTTATGTCATATCGGTATCATATAGGATTGAGTTTAATCATTTGTGATACCCTGTTGGCATATGTATACCCTATTGGTATATCATATAAATAGGTGTTGATGTCAGCATGACATTAGCACACGAATTTTAATATTAAGGGGGCAAAATTTTAATAGTATGGACATACAAAATGTAAAAGGGTATAGGAATGTAAATAGTTTGATTTAAGGAGGTACAAGCTTATTTTCCCTAAAATAAAAGTAGTTATTTAATTGAAGCAAGTTTGAGTCTTTTTCGAAGATCAAACTTTGTAGAAGAACCTCATCCCCTTGACGGATCTGGTGTATAATATACATGTTCACCGAATCCTAATAATTTTTATCTAGATTATATATATGCATTTTAAAGAAATTTACTAAATAGCAATACATATTTTATTATGGATTTCATTATTATTGTATATTAAAGAGTTAATAGTTAAAAAATCTCTTAAACTTGATACACTTTATGAAGTACACATGTAAATTATGAGAAATCTTTATTATCCATCAAACATAGATTTTTGAAACTGTTTACCCCTTAAGCTATGAGAAAACTTAATTATCCCATCAAACATTTTAGGTATGGATTTAATAAATTGTGTCAAATTTAAGGGCGAATTTAACTATTTACTCTATATTAAATCATGAATATATTAAAATAGCAAATCTTGTCCGTCTTTGAAATTTAATATTCTCTCCGTTCATTTGTACTTATTCAACATACTAAAACAAATGTCTATTTTTATTGTCCGGTCTACAAAATTACTTAAAAAATAAATTATCACTTGATTCCAATTTCTCTTACTATTAACTATAGCCATTTGCCAATACAATTCCCAAAACATGATAAAGTAAAATTATCATTATATTTATTACTCCTTGAGAGATGCATCGAAATTTTAATACTCCCTCCGTTCATTTTTGTTCATTTTTATTTATCCAGTATATTATTTTGGGATGTCCAACAATAGTTATCCAGTTTATGAAATCAAGAGATAATTTTACACTTAGTTCCCAATTTGCCCTTATCATTAATTATAGTCACTCTCCTGTTACATTTTTCAAGACATTATATTTATTATATTCAAAGAGTGATTTGGTAAAATTACCTCTACTATTTTCTACTCCCTCTGTCCCATTTTATGTGACACCCTTTGACTTGGCACGTTGTTTAAAAAAAAGACTTTTGAAACTTGTGGTCTAAAATCATTCTGAAATATTTGTGTGGCTGAATAAAAAGACAATTTTAAGGTTAAATTATTTTCAATTAAAGTAAGATAACATTCTTTTTGAGACGGATAAAAAAATAAAGAGTACCACATAAAATGAGACAGAGTACTTTTTTAATTTCTGTGCGAAATTAATAAGGGACAAATAAAGATAGACGGAGGAAGTGTGTAAATTTCCTCAGAACCAAAATTTGGACAAGACTAAGAAATATTGTGACAATTGAACAAAAGTATTTAAAACTGCAACTTCACCAACTGGTGAAAGGAACACTACACAAGTTGTAAGAAATTACATGATACCTGAACTCTATTGAACAAAAAGGAAAGCTTTTGTTCTGAACTATTACTGGAGAACTTTACTAAAATATTGTAATAATCTTATGTTAAAAAATTTGTGGACAAATAAAGATTTCTAAAGGGATACAAGTACTTTTGGATATTCAATTGTAATCTTCTACAGCATTCTTGTTGAACAGACAAACCAGAGAGGGCAGTGAACTGGCGGTCATCAATCGATCTTCACAGATGAGTAAATGAGTCTTGTGAACCAGAAGCATGCGTAGAAACCGATGGTACCCGTCAGAACGAAAAATGCATATGAAGCAATCAACATGTAACCGAAATACAAGATCCCGGAAACAGGCTTAGTGATGTCAAGCTTAGTGAAGAAATAGAAGGTAGCATAAAGGAACAAGTAAAGTGCAGACGAGCCTGATGTCAAGTAGGATCTCCACCACCACAAGTAGTCCTCACTGCATAATTGGAAATAGCATAGTACGATGGTTATCTCGGCACAGGTGACTATCAGAATGACAAAGACGATGAAGAGGAAGCCGAAGAGGTAGTAAAATTGGTTCAGCCAGATCGAGGTGAGAATGAAAAAGAGCTCAATGAAAACAGCTCCAAATGGAAGTATGCCTCCAATTAGAACTGAGAAGATGGGGTTCATGTACCAAGCTTGCTCTGGGATCTGCCTGGGTATTTTGTTTGTCTTTACTGGATCCTCAATGGTTGGTTTTCTAAAACCAACGTAACTGCCAATGAACACAAGAGGGACTGATATTCCGAACCATAAGAAAACCAAAGCAAACATTGTTCCAAATGGCACAGCTCCGGATGATTTTTGACCCCAGATGAGTGCATTTAAGACGAAGAAGATGACAAAGACGGTAGCTGGAAATAGGAATGCTGTCCTGAGAGCAATTCTCTTCCATTCTGTACCTTTAAACATCTTATAGAGACGGGAAGCAGCGTAGCCCGCAAAGAGTCCCATGAAAACCCAGAGCAAGAGCATTGCAGTCATTAGCCCACCCCGATTTGAAGGGGAGAGGAACCCTAGGACGGCAAACATCATGGTCACAAGCATCATACCAAAAAACTGTACACCAGTTCCAACATAGACACAAAGCAAATCTGAGTTACTTGGAGGCCTGAAAACATCTGAATGGACCAGTTTCCATCCTGTTTCTTCCTGTGCCTCCTCCTGGGTCTCCAGTTCGTTATACTTGGAAATATCACGATAAAGTGTTCTCAGCATTATCATTGCCACCATACCTGATAGGAATAGCACTATCATTAAAGAATTTACTATCGAGAACCAGTGTATCTGATCATCAGCCATCAGAAGATAGGCATCCCATCTTGATGCCCACTTCACATCACTCTCCTGCAATACAAACCAGAGAATCATAGAAAATTTGTTTTATATCATACCAAAGTTCCTTGCAAATCTCAAAAGGTTAAACTGAAAAATGATAACATATAAAATTGCAAAAAAGACTAGTTTACTCCCTCCGTCCCAAAATAAATGTCACCTTAGCAAAAAGATTATCCGAAAATAAGTGTCTCCTTAGAGATTCAAGACAAAAATTAGTATTCCCTTTGTCCTATTTTATGTGACATCTTTTGAGCCCAGTGTTTAAGAAAAAAAAATAAGACTTTTGATACTTGTAGTCTAAAACAGTTCTTAGATATTTGTATGATTGAAAATAATTTTATTAAGGGTAAAATATAAAATTTAAAGTTAAATTATTTCTAATTATAGTAAGGTAACATTCTTTTTAGGGCGGACCAAAAAGAAAAATATGTCATATAAAATGGGACAGAGGGAGTATGTTTTTCCCCATCTTTTTAATTGTGTTCAATTTTCAAGAGGCATTTATTAAACAGGGTTAGTTTAGTAAACTTCACATTGTATTTATTGATTTCTTAACGGACGTGATTTTTGGTAAGTGACACTTGTTTTGGGACGGAAGGAGTATCGCATTGAGTAGCCATACCTAATAAGATTCAATAAGTTACCTGAAATTCAACATCATATGTAAATATGATTTCTTGGTTAGTCTCAACCTCTTGAGGAGAATTTGAGTTAGATACTGTCCGTTTTGCATGTGGATCACATGTGGTTAAACGAGTATTGTCAGCCCATTTTCCATCATATTCATGCTTAACACTGGAAATATAATCAGTCGTATCAGTTCTTTGGCACCAAAAGATTAAACAATAAGAGTAAGTGAAATCGTACACATTACACTATGCCTCAGCCTATAAGTGCTGACAGAAATATGAGTATCCTGAAAACAAACCTAAATGGCATGACCTCAAATCCCACAATTCTGGCCGAGTCTGTCTGCAAATCTTTATGGTACTTAACAGTAAATGTCAAGTGGTTATGGATGAAATGCTTCTCATCCTTGCTCTGCAGGCAATCGCAAGAGACAAATGAGTAGACCATAACAAAATTTAGTACTTCTACATATAAAATCAGGTTCTCCATCATGTTATGGAAAATTAATAAAATTCCTTACTCCAGCATATTGTCCTTTTACACCAATATAAACTCCCTGCTGATAGGCAGGAGGGGCTTCTTGCTCTAACCTCCGAACTGGAACAACTAAAGGAAGATTATCTAATATCCTGACACATGAATCCAGAAAATTGTTAGGAAGAGTAGTTAAGAACATGATCCTTTCAAAAGGTCAGAAAATGACACTGTTTTCTCAAGAGAATAAATTGACCTACATGTTCACACGATATTCATCTTCGATTTTTTCTTTAAATTCCTTAGCTGTCTTGTCATCAAGTACAGTCCTACAAACAACATGACACATCTCTGGCTCCCTCATTTTAAACTGCAACATAAACATGAATCTAAGAGAAGCAGTTATTGTAACACAAATAAATAAATCAAGTGGTAAAGACGATTCAACTGACCATATAAGGGGAGTTCTCAATTCGATCACCACGAAGCACTTCACCAAGATTTTCTCTGCTATCAATAATATTTTCTGGACGACAGAAAGGAACAGAATAGAACGAATAAGGAAGCTGAGTCTTTGTAGAGGTCAGCTTGTTCACTTTCACAGATAGAAGATCTCCCTGCGACAAACATCATTACCCTCCAGAGTCAGAAAAGCTATATATTCAATTCTTTTAGGGTAAACTCTCAATGATTTTAAAAAATAAACCCACACTGGCCACTGCCCAAGAACACGTAAAAGAACTTTCACACTAAACAAAATCTGTATAGACTTTATCCAGTTTGCACTACTCGCTGATGAAACTAGTAGAAACCTAATTTACTTTTGGGCCTAATCTGTCCTAGATATATGTGAGGTGACCCAACAATTCTATATAATCTGCTTATACAAAAATAAAATTCTTCGAGGAAATCAGATTTGCACTTTCACCATGCAAACCATTCCACAATAAACGTGAATGCTAGAAAACATGTTATGTTACTTGAAAAATCAATTGACACAACACTTCTACAAAAAACTTGGTTTAGAATAAAATAGAGAATGGAACTTATTTTGAAGGCCATAAATTTCATTCTGGACAATTGTAAGGGAGGAAAAAGAGGGAAACATTGATTCAGAACCATGAGAGGATTCTCCCAGAAAATACTGATTGTTCACATAGCACAACATTTACTAGCTGCCTTAATATCAGAATGCCAGAAAACATCTCATTGAGCAAGGTTGACTTGTATTCCGAGAGACATTGTTAGATTGCATATGCTGTCAGAATGAAAATCGTACAGGCCGTAGCAAAGTAAAAGAAAAATAACTTCGTACAATCACGCCAAACACCACTCAGTTCTTTCCATTTAATCTAGTATAAATTATATTCAAGAAAATGGTAATAAATCAGACTTACTAACATACAAACAATAGAATATATACCTATAGAACCCAAACCAAAAACCAAGTGTGTGGTCTGAATATCAATAAAGCTGGAGGTGACCGAGACCAGGTTCAAATTTAATAAAGACACACAAGCTAAGTTGCTCAGACTCGGGTGTGGGTGTTAGATACGGGCGGAGACCTAGAGATCGGATCTTTCGTGATCTAAATTTTAAGTTTTGGGGGCACGAATCTAGGTATGTATTGGGGTGCAGGGATTCAACTAAAAGTAATTCAAACATCTAAAATAGAGTATATATATCTTGGATACAAATATACTGAACAAGCTAGCCAGAACACCATTGTTATCTAAAATGATACATCTATTGTCCTGGATACAAATATACTGAATGTTTCCAGGAAAAGTATACAGTGTACTGCCACAAATTTCATTTTTTCTTTACCAAATTAGCATCTTTTACCAATTCTGCATCATTGTATTCATTCTCTCTCTTCATTAAGCAGCATTTGTGCAACTATGCCTCAATGCCATTTTCATTCATTCTCAGCTTTCTCACAATAGTTTTTCCTTATTCATTCGGTTGTTGAATCCAGATGGTGTTGAATTCAACATCTTATCAATCAAGGTAAATATAAATGATCAAAACACAATTAGATTCTACAACGGTACCATGCATACACACAAATCAAAGCACCAAAATGGTTTAATTTAGCACAAAACCATAACTAGACTAACAGAGATCTGCAACTGAACACAAATCAAAGAGTAAATAACCTATCAAAGCATCTAATACACACTCTCCCTTAGACAAGATCAAACACAGCAATTAAGGTCAAAATGTTTGATACTTTGCTTCCAGATATTCAAACAAAAATAAACTTTCAAGGTTCATCAACAATGTAGAATGTGTAGTTTTCACCATTTTGATACTAGAAGAATTCATCACATATAGTAATTTATATGCAGCTTCAGAATATCTACATTTCTATATATTTTTTAAAGAAGTGATTAATCTAGTAGATCTGGCTTCAAACTTTAGTCAACTTGCCTCTTGATATCAAAAAATATCAAGAGAAAAACAATGCACCTGCATTTTGTGCACACAGATACATACACATTTTGATACGAAAAGAATTGCATCGTATATGGTAATTAATATGTAGATTCGGAATATTTACATTTTTATTTAAGGGAGTTCGGTGCATAAAACATCCCGTGTCAGCGGAGTCGACAGAAAGGACGCACCCCGAGGAGTGTGATGAAGACAGTCGACACTAATGTAAGCATTAATGGCTGCTTCTGCAGCTCGAACTTGTGACTTTTAGGTCACATGAAGACAACTTTACTGTTGCTCTAAGGCTCCCCTAATATCTTCATTAATATTTATCAAAAAATGATAATTTAACCAATCTAGCTTCAGCCAAATTGCCTCATGATATTCAAAAATATCAACAAAAATAACAATGCACCTCCATTTAGTGCACAAACATTTGATATGAGAAGAATTGCATTGTATATAGTAATTTGTATGCAGCGTTAGAATACCCATAGTTTCATTTTTCCAAAAAAGTGATTAATCTAAGACGATCTAGCTTTAATCTTTTGTAAATTTGACTCGTGATATCCGAAAATATCAACAAAAGTATGAACACACCTCCATTTTGTGCACAACATACAAAATTTTGATACGAGAAAACTGCATTGTATAGTAATTTATATGCAGCTTTGGGATATCCACATTTTATTTTCCAACAAGAGATCAATCTAGCAGATCTAGCTTCAAAATTTAGCCAAATAGCCTCATGAAATGCAAAAATACAGAGCACCTCCATTTTGTGCAAGCACACACATTGGTAAAACATTTTGATACAATGAGTCACAACGTCTATAGTAATTTATACACAGCTTCGGAATATCAACATTTTCATTTTTTCAAATAGATGATATTAATCTAACCGATCTAGCTTCAAACTTTAGCCAAATTGTCTCATGATATCCGAAAATATCAACCAAAAAAAACAATGCACCTCCATTTTGTGTACACACATACACAAACCATTTTGATGAAATAATAACTGCATCATAAATAGTAATTCATCCGCAGCTTCGGAACATCTACAGTTTTATTTTCCAACAAGAGATTAGTCTAACCTTAAACATAAGTCAATTTGACTCATGATGACGCACATCCATTTTACGCACACACATTGGTAAAACATTTTGATACGAGAAGAATTGCATCATATACCGTAATTTATACACAGCTTCGTAATATCTACACTTTCATTATTCAAAAAAAGTGATAAATCTAACCGATCTAGCTTCAAACTTTATCCAAATTGCATCGTGATATCCGAAAATAACAATGACAAACATACGTAAAAATGAAGAAATTTAGAGAGAAAATGCTGACCTTTTGGAAATCTTCAGGCGCAACACCGGGAAGGTAGAAACAGGAGGCATTGTGGAAGGTAAGAAGAAGAAAAATGGAGCAGATCAAAGAAGGAATTAGCAGAGATCGCCGAGCTCTTCCCATGGTGAAAATGGCGTATAGATTTGGGAATTGGTTTTCCTTTTTTCAGATCCAAAAAAGTGCACCGAGACTAACGCTGTTTATAAATGAGTTTTTTGTTTAACCGCAATTAATAATTATTATAATTTTTTCTCTTTTTTTTTTTTGGTGTGTGTAAGAATGGAAATATTTATGCTATTGCGCGCGGTTGATGGTTTGCATTTTTCCTGGGCCCTACTTAAAAAATTTCTTTTTAACTTTTTTTTTTAAAAAATCGCGATGACTTTTATCGGCAAAGCTAATGTAACATATAATCAAATTTCTCTATAATAATATTATTGATTTTGAGTTTTTCAGATTGTTATAACAATTAGGGGTGCACAAAAATCGAATGGCCGATAAATCAAATTGATAAAAACGTTATTGATTTATTGTTGTTGAGTTATTGAATTTTTAATGGTTTTAAAGGCAGATCTCCTTATCAGTCCTAAGGATTTACCATCCTTATGAAAAATGGATATAGATGATAAGAATTTAGGATTATCTGTTCGATATCGACTTTTATTATTGGGTTATTGGGTAAATCGATAAACCAATAAGATTACAATAATTTACTATTTTACCCATTTGTAAATATGAAATATTAGTAGTTTAATAGTAATAGGATACTATATCAATATTTTACATATTTTAATCTTTACAATACTTAAGTGATTAGTTATCTACTTTAGTATTTTCGTTTATAATTAACTAATTATAACTTCTGCAAGTTTGTAAACATAGTCTTCGTACTTTATCAACTTTTTATTAATACAAATATTCATTATCATTCTTATCAGGTAAACCAAAAATCGAACCGTTAAGGACTTAAAATTGATAAAAATTATTTTATTAGTTAACATATTTAAAAATTAAAAATTGATAAATCAAACCGATAATCTTGGACCCCGTAATTAACTAAATGGAGGTCAATTGCTCATTCGGGAAAATTGTTGTGATTGAGGTATATTTTAAATTTTA
>JAABOM020000103.1:1597281-1648720 GCA_011800125.2 Solanum clarkiae
CTTTCTGTTGAACTAGCATATCTAGGATGTTAAGATAGTATTTGTAGCATATAGTACTAATAGTTGTGGCACATAGCATATTTTTGTGTTTTGTTTGATAAATGATGTCCACCAAAATTTTGCTTAGTAGTTAGATAGCAATCATGCATGTTTAGGTATGTGACAATGCTTGTTCTGATAAGTGCAGATAGATTTAGATAAGAAGCATGATCTGAGAATCTTTTGTTCTTAATGTATGCAGTGTCATATGAGTGTGTGCTTAATTCACTAGATTCATATGTTTTGTTCTAATTCAGAACATGTTGCGTTACTCTAAGTTAGATTGTAGATTAATTGGATTAAAAAAGGATCTTAGGCCATTGTTTTTAATAGTCCACTTAGCCTAAAATGACTAACCAAAACTATGATATATCCCTTGTTCCTAATGTTTGACCCTAACATGTACCCATTCTTTTAAAACACCTTATTAACCTAGCGTTGTTAATTGTAAAATCCTAAAATTGGCCCTGGTCCTTCCTTGAACATTTTGCACCTTGACTAAAGCAAAAAGCCTAAGATGAGGGTGGCTACCAAAAGTGGCCCTGGTTCGGAGAACGAATATTTTGCACCTCAACACAGGTCAAAGCCTAAGTTGAGGGTGGTTGATGTAACGATGAAACACAAACAAATAAGGGGTAAATAAGTGATGTAGAGGAAAAAAGGAAAAATCATGTATTGGGTGCAAGAAAAATAAGTGATGCCTTAATTGTGAGCTCTAAAGAAAAATGAAGTGTAAAAACAAGGCAGAAAACTAAAAAATGAGAAGGAAACACCCAGAAAAGTTTGAAATAGGAAGAAGGGAGAATAAGGTGAAAATAATAAATATGGTAGGGCAAAAGTGTACAAAAACGCAGTGTCAAGGAAGACCTTTAGTAACTATGCTCCTAAAATACCATACTAAATCCTCTAAGCCTACGTTACATGCCTACAAACTCCTAAAGTGATCCTAGTCTAGTTAGTTGAAGGTCTTAATCATGAGTATAGGGGCAAGCATATGGTATTAGGAATGATGTATGAATAACTTTTATGAGAGTGAGTGATTTTGCATAGTCCCAAGGTTATACATGAAAAATTATTGAGTGTTAGATATGAGACTTCTTTCTGTGAGGGCACTTGAATTGCATTGTTAACACTTGACTTGTTCAGTGATTGTGAATTGTTGATAGTATCTCGGTTGTCATAGTTGTATTGTCACATGGACTACTCTGTATTGGTCTGCTAGATGGCTATTTGATCCTATTTTCTCGGTTGTCATAGTTGTATTGTCACATGGACTACTCTGTATTGGTCTGCTAGATGGCTATTTGATCCTATTTTGAAAAGTTGGTGTGGGTATCTCTATTTGAGATTTATGTGATGTATGCCATTGGGTTGAGGTCTTTGTGTTACTGTATTTTTTATATAGATTGAGTCTGTCGCTTGAGGACAAGCAACAATTTTAAGTTGATGGTGTTAATGTCCTGCAAAAATACAATACTTTTGATGCTTAAAACTTGAAATTTTGTGTCTTCTCAACGTGATGTTAGTTGGTTGTATGTGTTTTTGTGTTTATATCAGCAGGATTATAGGTTGGCCTTGATTTTGAGAAAAATCATAGAGAGTTGTCGTAGAGTTGAAGTCCAAATTTTTAGCAACTGAGTCTGAGACCCCGGTATGAGCCATGGAATGCAATACGGCCCATAAACCCCTTTCGTATGGCGTGCCGATCAGTTGTCCTATTTTGTCTAGGACTTGTATGTTACTTATTATAAATTGGTTTTATGTTTTTTTCATATGTTTTCACCTAGTACTTAGAGAACTCATTAATTAGAGAGAGAAAATTGTGAGATCACATTGGAGAGTCTTTGAGAATACTTGTGTTAGAATTTCATTTTTAAGCTTGTGATTCTGATTAAAGTTGGATTTGCTTGTTCTTAATTCTATTGTGTAAGTGTTCAATTATATTTTATCAGTCCATAATTCTTGCATCTACACAAGGCATGAGTACCTAAATCCACAACTAGGGTTGTGAGAACTATTAAGAACTAACAAAGTAAAACTGAATATTTCATAATTCTTGAAAGGTATTATGCATGTATTAATTAACTTTTTTGTTTTGCATAAATTCTAGTAGTGGCCAACATTAGAACCCACCTAGTGTTACTGACTGGACCAAGGTAGCAATAAATAGGAAAAAGAGATTAATTAACAGGATTTGATTAATGTGTTCTCATCTAATCAAGCAAAGCAAAGGAGAGGTTGTATTGGGACCAATAGGTACAGGTTAGTAATGCACACTATAGAGATGGGCCAAGTCTCATAGTGAAATTCACCTCTCACGTTTGACCAAAGGACTTTGTGAACTTAACTTACCATCCTGCATGCTACACACCAGAAAAGAATTAGATTATCCAGTGATACTGAGTTGGGGAATCATGAGGAATACAATACCCTAGTTTCTCTCCATATTGGCTTCTCTCTTATATTAGTTAATTTAGTTTTATTTTCTATTGATTATTGCCAACCCCTCCCCCTCTTTTGGGGAAGTAAGTTGGTTAACCACTCGAATTGTGATTATTGAATTTTTTTGAGTCGGCGTATTCCTTATGGGTTCAACACTAACCTTTGTTAGGTTCTATTTCTTGACAATGATCGCTTTATCCTCTAAAAGGAGGTGTAACTTACGCGAAATCAGAAGGTCTCACCCATGAAAGGTGTAATGCATTTTGGTAAAAAGGGCAAGTTAATTGAGAGAATTGGGAATGTTGCTTATAGATTGGATTTACCTTCGAATTTGAGTTCTATGCACCTGGTTTTCATGTGGCTATGTTGAGGAAATTGATTGGTGATCCTAGTATTGTTGTGCCTTTGGAAGGTGTTCAGATTGAGTAGAATTTGTCTTATGAGGATGTCCCAATTGAGATATTGGATAGGCAAGTGAAGCGGTTTCGGAAACAAGGATGTGGCTTTGGTTAAGGTGCTTTAGAGAAATCAACATGTGGAGAGTGCTACTTAGGAGGCGCAGTTGGACATGATAAAATGGTATCCCCATCTTTTTCAATCTACTCAAGTCTAAGGTATTAGGTTCTTCCTTTACCATGTGGTACTAATTCTTTTAACTCTGGTGTTTCATGACTTGACATATATACATGTGCACAAAAATGATTTAAGAATTTTATGGACGATTTAAAGATGTTTTGATATGACTCTTAATGACTTTATGATTTTCAAATGATGAAATGTGCATTGTATCTTGTGTTTGAATGCTTCATGCCTAAGTCAAGCCTTTCATTCCTTGTTCTAGAACATTCAATGATGAATGTTCCCAAAGGAGAGATGATATAATGTCCAAGACTTTGGATGACCTTCACAGTCCTTGTAATTCTGTTTCATAAAATTTTTGACCAAGGAGACGCCTTACAGGCACCTCCAAGGGCCATGGGACTCACCATGGGTCGTGTGGAGGGGCCTTAAGGTGGCCCTTGGTCTTTTATGTAGTTTGTTGGCATTGATATTGATTTTAAGACCAAGGCACACACCACATGAACCCTACATGGCCTATGTGAGGCTTCACTAGCCATGTGGTGGATCGTGTGGAGGGCCTTGGTCTTGAAAATTCACATTTTCGCTAAGGCACTTCACACATGAACCTCTCACGGACCCTATAGCCCTTCATGGTCCGTGAAGCCCTCCATATGGGTGTTGGTGTGCAATTTTTCTATGTATAGAATTACCATCTTGGACCTTTGTCAGTGAAATATTTTCTAAGTGTTAGATCATGGAGGAGTAACATGGTCCGTGACCTGGTATGGACTGTAAGACCTTCTCACGAGACCCTTGGCAACATTTTTCTATCTGGTTCATTAATGGCATTTTCATAATTATGGCTTCTCCTAAGGGACATTTTTGACCTTCTATGTTACCCTAAGATATTCAAATGACCTTTACTCTTCTTCCATCATTCAAATTCATTCTCACACTTAGAATTATATTCAACCTCTCTTAAGAACTCATGTTAGAGATGCTAGTGGAGACTTAGCTTGGGAATCAGGGAAAGACTCTATTCTTCATCAAATTCTTCTTGTTTCTTCTTGGTGAACTTAGGTATGTGGGATTGATTCATGGTCCCTTTCAACCCTGAAGATCCAAACCCTTTTACTTTGATTTTCATGAAATTTAGCTTACTTTAATAATGAGTTTTTAAGATTATTATTTAATTAATTAAATTAAGATATGGGTGATGTCTTATTCTTGATTGTAAATTGATTTAAGCCCTACTGTGTTGAATTTCATGAATATTTTGAAGATTCAAATATGCATTGTCCCTTTAAAGTTTGATTTAAGTATGGGTAATCTAAATTGTGATTTGAATGTGGTTTTACTTATGGATTTACTTGAATTTTCTATTGTATTATTGATTGTACATTGAATCTTGCTAATCTCATGTCATCCATGGCATATGCATTCATGAGCATTGGATTTTGATGAAAATGATTCGGTGAGTGAAGACCACATATGTTTATGAAATGATTTTGATAAAATTATCATATGACAAGAATGTGAACACATAAATGTCTATTGATATTGGCTTTTTGACTATATTGGGTGTTTACACCATATTGTTATAAGTGAATAAGCTATTCCTATGCATGAAAAGTATGGATTGAATTATTATTTGGCTTTTAAGCGCAAGTATGCATTGAAATGATTTGAATGACTTGTGCCTTTTTTGAAAGTATGTATATGTATAAGTACTCTTGTGGGATGTTGACTTAGCACTAAATGGATTGGGAGCGCCAGGGCTATCCCCAAGGGTCCTCTCCCTTTCGTTGAACCATATGCCAGTATAAGTATATGGTAGCCATTACTGAAATAACCGATTCACAAGGGATTGTTACACATTTGCTATGATATAATATGGAAATCCTTCTGAAATGACCAGGTGATAAGGAAGGTGTCCATCACCCGAAATTACCAGGGCATGCATTGCATACCCGCATACTTAGTACATTCAAATGTACTAACACATACTTTTTTCTTACATGATCTAACTACGAAGGGACCAGAGACTACCTTCATCCACCATTTGACAGCCAGATCAGATTTGAGACACTTGTTATGGTGAGTCCTATGTTTCAAGGACAAGCCACCATCTATCTACATTATTTTGCTTTTGGCTTACGTTATCTTTACTTTGAGGGTGAGCTGGGGTATGTCTTGGCTCCCTTCCTATCTTATGACTAGAGTTATCATTGGACATCTTGTAAACTCTTGTACGAACATATGCTATGTGTTGTATCCGGAGACTATAATTTTTGTTATCTATTGGATATGACCATTATGGATTGATAATGAGTATTATGATATGTGATTATGTTATGATATGGAAATGTGAAAGATCTTAAGTCCCGTATTGCATCCATAAAGTGAGTCATACTTACCCGCCCCTTAGTCATTATGTGCTTTGTGTTATGTGAATCCATATTAATCCCTATTCCTATGACATCCCCATAGTGTGAGTCCTATTTTCCCGTCCCTTAGAACTATGTGTTTACGATTTTATATGCGCGTTCGAACCGATGATGTGTGAATAGATGCTATGAGGTTTATTTGGGGACTCTCTGATTCCCATTGGCCATGTCACTCCTAGACCCTAGGTACGGGTCGTGACACATCATCATCATCATCATTGAATCATCATCATGAGACCATACTTTTATATTTAAAATCGTAGTCACAAAATCATAGTTTGAACATAGGAAAATTGGGCCATGTGTGTATTCATGAGCATTTGAGCTAAAACCATGCAATTAGATGAAAATCATATAGGAATCATAAAATTGAAATCTCTTTGATTCATTTGTAAAGGAACCCACATCACTTTCAAAAAACCCTAATCATCATATACTTGAAATCATTTACGGTAAAACCATCATTTTATGTAATCAACATGAATCTCATTACGATTGATGAATAGACATAATCCCCATCATTATTGATGAAATTTAGTAGAGTTAGAAAAGACTCATACATTTTGCATAAGTGGAATTAGGTAGAAATTGAGAATTTAGAAGGAGTTCCATAGAAGAAAGGATTCTATGCATAAAACTTACATACCTTAGGTAAAAGCTTAGCATTTGAAGGGAAAGTAGAGAGCTTGAGTTGATCTTCAATGGAGATCCTTCTTGTTGAAGAAGAAAGCTCTTGAGAATAGTTTTAAAAACGACCCTAAAAGTGCCCAAAAATGTTCCTCGGATGTGCTCGAAATTTTTAATTCTATATATCCAAAAATCCGTTCATTATTTCAAAAATCCAACTTCATATTTTTGTTCAGGGGGTCAAAATTAGGGGGGAAAGGGTCTAACACCGATTCTAGAGTAACCGTAGAAAAAAGTTGAAAATTCCATGGTGCAATTTCTAGTGAGGTTTCCGTGTTGCTTATGTTATTTTTGGACTTTTTTTTAGTTCGGTCCAAGACTTTGAAGTCTTAGGCCTAAGTGCTCCCAAATGTGTTTTTACCTATACTTAGCCATATTTCACCCTTATATCAGCCTAAACATTCCCCAGTACTCACTCAAACACTTAGTCATATTTTTCACTCCTAAATTCAAGTCTCAAAATCTCTTCCGGATCTAAGGATTTCCTTCAAGCTTCAAGCCTCCATTTTCAATCTTCATCAAGAGCTTTTCCAAAGCTAAGATATGTGGGTTTTTTCCATTGGGTCCTTCCACTCATGGTGCCCTAACCTCATTTTTACTCAATTTGCATGATTCAAAGTTGATTTTAGAAATGGATTTACTAGTATGAACATCTCTATGAACTATGTTAAAGCTATGTAAAGTTGTGACTGTTTTGCTCTGTTTTGAGCTATAAATCTTTGATCTATGGTAAGGTTTGATAAGGTTTTTTGATGTATATAGCTTGAGGGTGTTGCAAAGTGTTGATTGATGGTTTTACAATGGATGTACTTGCATGATTTCACCTCTATATTTCATGGTTTTATATTAGCATTACACACCCGCCAAGTGTTTGATAAAATGTCTGGTTATGGTTTCTTAGAGAATTGAAGGTCCAGAGCTTGAGATGTGATATGAATGACTATATGATGATCAAATGAGCTTGTACATATGATATATTCTATATAAAGTATTGCATTAAACCATACCCGATTCGGGGGGAGGGGAGGAGGGGACTAAGAGCTCAGATAACCTAGTTGAGGGGTTAGTATCTCAAACACTAGGGTGGTAGGTGAGATTTCCACTAACCTAGTTAAGGAGTTTGTACCTGACACACCAGGGTGATAGATGAAATTATCACTAACCTAGATGAGGGGTTTGTACCTCACACACCAGGGTGATAGGTGCAATTATCACTAACCTAGATGAGAGGTTTGTACCTCACACACCTGGGTGATGGGTGATATCATCATCAACCTACCAAGGCGTTTGTACTTTGGAAATCTAACTTGGTCTCTTCTACACATATGATATCCTGTATGAGCATGAGTTACTTAAGCAAATTTTACTTGAGCATTGATCATACATGCCATCTTGTAATATGTTGTCTATTGCCTATTGGTATATATTTCGATTATGATGTCTATCTCTTGTTGCATTGCATCCTATATACTTAGTACATTCATATGTACTAATGCATACTATTTCCTACATGATATCACCATGTAGGAACCAGAGCCCAAGTTGATCATCCTCCTCCACGTGACTAGTTCGGTACTACTCAAGCTAGTTTGTCAGTCCTCCACTACGAGCACCTTAGTCTAAGTTTATCTTATTATGTATTGAGTCACTTTTATTTATGTTCTATTTTTACTATGAGGGTGAGCCCGGTTGCTTTTTCTTGGCCCTCGCCCTTATTTACGTAGTAGAGGTGTTTGTTGGACATGTTATGTATCTATGATATGATCTTTGACTCTTTGAGTATGATGTTATGCAAGCTTTCCCCTAGTCCCTTTGCCCCTATTCTTACTCTTTTATGTCTTTTATATGCTTTTGCAACCAATGATGTGTACTAACAAGTTAAGAAGCTTGTTTTGGGTTCCTTCGGGTTTCCCATTCGTCGTGTCACATCTAGGCGCTAGGCTTGGGTCATGATAGTTTTAGGGTGAGAATTTTTGTAATGAGTTATTTCATGAATAATAGGGTCAATTTGGGGGTAAAAGGCTATTTATAAAGTAGACTATTTGTCATGAAAATTGTTAAAATAAATTTTAGGTTAGTTTGGAATAAGTTTTAAATGATTTCACCTGAAACTAGAATTGTTCAAAAAAATTTGAACTATGGTAAAATAAAGGTGCGATGCGGACTTACTCCCGCATAGATCATTTTTGTGCGAAGTTCAATTTTTTCCTTTTTTGGCCTAACAATGAGTTAAATCACTTTTGTACTAAACTAAACCCTCTCCATGACGCAGAGAGGTCAGGTATTCTTCTAGTAGTTGAAAATCTTATGAAAAATTATTTTTCGATATGGTCAATCTAAAAATTGAAAAAGACCATTTTTTCATATTACTTTGCTTCCTCATTAAGAATCCAGCCTCGGATTTTTCAAAAAGAATATATATTATGTAAGGCATCTTTCATAAGGTCGTATGAAGGCATTTTGAGAGATGTTACAATTTTACCCTTTTGTCCAAATCTCATAATTTTGGTGTCTTTAGCTTAAAAAATTGATTGTGGATTTAATTTGACTAGATTGTATTATTTTAAAGTATAATCGATAGGGAAAAACTCTAACATTATAGTGATTGCGCTTTTTGGATGAGGCGAATGAATTTGTAATCCGTAGTTAAGTGTTGAACCTTGTATTTTCTGTGTGTATATTGAGGAGTAATGAAAATTCAAAGTTGGTGATTATTCATGAAATAACTTAAATGAATAAACACTGGGTAATAACATGACTATGTGATGATATGTGTAGCTTAACTCTTGATTCGATTTGCTCCCTCGCTGTTGTTCAATGAGAATGGATAAGAGGCTCGTGGGATTGACGTGAGGGGGCAGGGATGGCTATATTTCTAGGAGCGAACTCCGGCGAATGTACTTGTTTGCGATATTAATCCTTGAATTCAGAATTTGGATTGAGTACGTGATTCTTGTAGTTGAGAATTGTGAATTGCCTATATTGATTTAAGTGTTAAGTATTATTTCATGCTATTGTGGAAATGACTACTAAAGCCTGATAAATGTGATAGTGAGGGTGTCTTTTATAATCTTAATGTTGTGGTTAAATTGTTAGGGAATACCGGAGGAAATATTGTCTCTTTGATGAGTATACTTAATTGATGATGGAAAGGGATATTAAGAACTTGAGAAATGATTTGATATTACTATTGAATGATTTGCTTGATGATTCTATTATTCAAAGATACTGATATTGAATTCTTGATAATTGATTATATGAATTGTGTGAACTTTTTGCATAGTTTCAAGCTTATTTCAATGTGATTATTGTGTGAAATGGTATAATGATTGAGTCCCACCATTAATGTAAAGTTGAAGGAAAATGGTTCTTCCTAGAAATTAAAGATAAATGATGTTGAAAAATGATTTTGACAAAGTGTAACAACAAAGAAAAAGTCAAAGGGAAATGATTCCAGTTAGAAATCAAAGATAAATGCCAAAAGAAAATAGTTTTTGCGGATACATGGTCCATGTCAAGCCTTCATAGATTTTGGTTTGAGATGATTAATGGATGTGTATCGTAGGATAGACATGCATCACCATCACTTAACATTGCATCATATTAATTGCACTTCATTACATCCCATTTGATTTCACTCATATATGTGGATATTTGTATGAACTATAATATGACGATTAATTCTATACATGTATATTAATAAAAACTATCTACCTTATATTGTATACTTATATTGGGATATGTATATTATCTATGATGGTTTTCCCGCGTGCAAGGTTGTAGTACCAAAGGTATGTGGTTGGGATGTGTAATACCTCGAGCATGTTGAAGGTTGAAATTCAATTATATGAGTTAAAATAGTATCAAAATGGCCTCGGTTAATTTTTAGATCAAGCAGATCGCAAAATAATTTTTTTTTTAATTTTTAGTAACTAGAAGGGTCCATGATAGGACCACATTGCAGACCTGCTTCAAAGTAGTTCAAATTTTTCAAAGTTCAATTTTAGCCAAAATCTAACCAAAATTCTATTTTTCTCAAAAATGAATTGTGGTGCAATCCCTCCGTGTTGCGAACTAGGCTAACCACTGTTGTTCGTGTAGACATCAAAAATTTGTAGAACTCTATATGATGTTTCCTATTTCAGTCAGGGTTTCTTGGAGGCTACTCCATCCTAAACCCTTCATGCTTATATAAAGGATGTTATTTCCTCTTGAAAAGGTATATCAAATATCTGATAAATCCTGAGGATATTTATTAAGAGATTGAAATATCTTAAGGAGGTCAAATTCATCCTACGTTTGAGAAATATACTGTTAACTGCCCTCGAGTCATGAAGAAATATAATGAAAGAAGAATCAAGGGAGTAACAAATGTGTACGCACATAATTATTAATAAAATTTTATTTCTTCATATTTTATTTGTTATTGCAATTTATTTTCTATCACTTTAAAATTTGTTGAAACAAAATTGGCACATCCAGTGATACAATGGAGCTTAAATTCACAACCCTGTAAAAGAAAAAAAGAGAAAAAAAATGAGACATAACACATAAGAATAAAAAAATATTTACCTTGCATTTTGATGCTCCACATATAATTCCAAACATTGTTCGCAGGGAGGAACTCCAAATCCATGAATAATGATGCTCAAAGAAGAAGGAGCAAGGTCTATTTATAGATGCTCAAAAAGTTTATGTCCTACACTATCTAGGATTCCTTATTTTGCTTCAAAAAGGAATTGTAATACAACTTCAAAAGAGAAATCTTAATGCAAATCTAAAAATGAATCCTAATGCAACTTCAAAAAGGAACTGAAATACAACTCCAAAAGGGAATCCTAATGCAAATCTAAAAAGGATTGTTAATGCAACTCCAAAAAGGAATCCTAATGAAAAACAAACTTTACTTTTTATTCTTCCTATTTTAATAGGACAAGGTTAATGAAAAAGTGAAGGGACTGTGAATCCTAATACTAGAAAGATTAGGAAAGAAAAAAGGGAAGATGTTGATGCTCAAAAATTCACTCCCCTATTTTCTTGATAAGTTACGGTGCTAAAAACAATTAGTACCCCCATATTTTTGTAATTACATTGCAATTAAGATATTAAATTAATAATTCAAGCCTAGTCTTCAAAAGATAAAATATCTCCATGAGACTTGAAGTAGGGGGCATTTGTAATCATATAAAATTTATTAAATATAAATTTTGTAAAATGATTCAAATTATATTAAATTAAAAATATATTGGTCCAAATAAATATTATGGATTGATATAATCAGGTTAATTATTTAAATTTAATAAAATATGAATTTAATTAAAAGCCTAAATTCATTTATTTGGGCTGCAAAAGATGACCCACTTTATTAGGCCCAATATCCTCTCATCCTAGAGGCCTACTTGATACCACGTGTTGGATGATGTGGCATGCCAAGTCAAAGAAGGAAGTCAATTGGATCATGTCATATGTCAAAATGACACGACATTCCTATCTCAACCAAAGACCAATAAAAATGTTCCACGTGTGTAATTGATGTGTTCCAACCAACAAATATCGCTATGTCACTTAATTTCTATCACTTTTCCTATGCCATGTAACCTTAAATCTGATTAGCCGGAAGAAAGCCTAATTTCATCATAATTCCTCTATTCTATAACTATATATAGGGTCCTCATAGTTAAGAATAAACATCAAGAATTCTAACAAGAAACCAAAGAGAGCTCATGGATCAAACATGCAGATTTCTCTAGAAGCAACAAGTTCAAGAATTCAAGAAATAAAGCATTCAAATCCAAGAATGCATCAAGATCAAGAGCACCAAATTCAAGAACAAGTCCAAAAGCCCTTGGAGTCAAGTACAAGAACAAATCCATATCAAGTTCAAGTTCATCAAATCCATAAATCAAAATCAAGACCATCGAATTCAAGATCAAGGACAAAAGCCGTTGAATTCAAGTACAAGCAAAAATCAAATTTATCAAGTTTTACAAGATTCAAGATCAAGCTAAAGAGCCCTTGAATTTATATTTGAAAAGGCTAATCAGAGGATTTATAGAGATCGTAGAATTTACTACTTGAAATAAAAATACCAAGATTGTTACAATATTTTTTGTTCCTTGATTATTATTATTTTCTTGATGCAAAATTTTATCGTCTACAAATTATGGCACGCCCAGTGAGACCAAATTTGCCCTTCATCTCTTCTCTTGGAAATCAAATCTGCAAATATGAAGCTACAAAACCGCGAGTACTTCAAGCCTCATCTTTGAGTTTCATCAAGTCTGCACTCCGACAAGACTTAAAGCAGGGGGCATTTGTAGACATCAAAATTTTGTAGAACTATACAAGATCAGTCCTATTTTAGTCAGAGTTTCTTGGAGGCTACTCTACCTTAAACCCTAATTCATGACTATATAAAGGGTATTATATTATCTTGAAAAAGCATCTCAAGTATCTTATATATCCTGGGGATATTTATCAAGAGATCAAAATATGGCTCAAGGAGGTCAAAATCATCCTACGTTCAAAAAATACGCCGCTAACGACACTCGAATCATGGAGAAATTTAATGAGAGAAGAATCAAGGGAGTAAAATATTTGTACTCACATGCTTATCAATAAAATTCTACTTATTCATATTTATTTGTTATTATAATTTATTTTCTGTCACTTTAAAATTTGTTAAAAATAGTTTGATTTCAATTTTTATATGGGACTATGTGGGACATTTTTACAATTTGTAAATGAATAAACCTGGATGAGATTTACATTAGAAATTTGATATTATGAGAACCCCCAAACTCCTATTTTATCCTCATACACCCCAAATTTATCCATCCCAAAATATCTCCGTACCTATGTTTCAAAGATCTTCATTGAAGGTACCAAGAATATTTTTAAGGTCTTCACCAAATTTTAGAAAATTTTTCAAGATTCTTGTGTCTTCTTTTCCAAGGCATGTGGGTTTCATTCATGAGTATTATTCACCCATGGAGCCCAAGAATTTTCTACATTAAATCTCCTAATTTTAATAATAAAATTCTATAGGTTTTCATGATATAATTTCAAATGCATAGATTATGAATATTCTGATATTAATTTAAGTATTTGATAAGAATTTTTGCTCAATTGCATGGTATTGCTAATTTATAAGGTGTTCCCTTATTTAGGTATATTGGGTTATTGAATTTTCATAGTAAGTTCCTTAAATTGTGATTTAAAATAATAAATTCTACTACAATTGTGCATGGAATTATTGAATTACATGTTTCAAAGATTGTTTAGTATTTAACTCAGTTGAATTTTTTTTATTTACTTTAATTCATGACTTCAATGGAAAAGTGTTTCAACTAAAGGTTTATGAAAGCTATAAATTTTATCATGGAAGCCCTTTAATGACTAATTGAAGGTTGGTGAAAATTTTTATCACCCATATTGATGGATTTGTTATCTGATAAGGACAATTCTCACATTTTGAATCATTAAGATTTATGAGTTATTCTATGAACTTCACTGATGTTATTGAACTTAAAGGTTATGAATGATTCCTCTACAGTATTACTATTTCGTGAGATTTGACTTAGAACTGAATAAGGCTCGAGGTGGGGACTCAACCTAAGGGGTTCCTAGTAGAAGCTTCTAGCCTTATAACTACATGCCACCATATATTTCCTTATAGGATCAGCTAGTGGATCCACATTTTGCCCCGATGTTAATAGATGAATGAATTCTTTGCCGGAGTCCAGCATGGCAAGTTGCCTTCCCCTTTCTCTATGTAGGAGTTACATAGGATTCATGTTATAACTCACACGGTCTTATTGTTAGTTAATATTAATTTCCAAAAAGTGCAAGATTTCATAAGATGATTTACATTTTCCTATTCATGGTTTTGATGCATTGCTCTTCTATTTCTACTTATATCTTTACTCATTCACTATAACATGTATTTTATTAAACTATTGTAACTATTGTTGTTATAATTATTGAATTGTATGCCTATTCCTAAGTACATTTCAAGTACTAATGCATGCTTTGTGCCTACATTATCTCACAATGTAGGGAGTATCCCCTTTCTCATCTTTGCAGTTAATTTGGCTTGTTATAAAGACCTATTGGTGAGCCCTATGCTTCAGGGACAAACCTATTTCTATCTAGCCTTCTTTATGTTCAAGAGTTAAATATTTTTATCTTGTATTTTTATTTGAGATTAAGTTGGTGGCATATCTTATCCCTGCAGTCTATGGTTAAAAGTATTGTTGGATACATAAGTATGATTATAAATTGCCTTTTATATTGATATTGTCTTGTAAAGATCCTTTAGGTTATTTCTGTTTTTCTACAGTTATTCTATTCATTTGAGCATGTGTATGGCAACCATGAGCCATTTGTGACTTGTTGAGACTATTGCGATGGTTATGAGTTGAGTCAGTTGTGATTTACATAGATCCTTGAGTTAATGGGAAGTTATAACTTTACAAATGAGTTTTCTGTTAAAGTCTTAACAACAACCTCTGAATGGAATTCTGACAGTTCTATCAGTTCTAGAAAGGATGAATTAGGCTAGGCGCATGGTTAGTTCGAGGTTTGAGGGTCCCAAGGTAAATTTGAGTTAGAAATTGTAAATTTATTCCAATAAGAAGGAAAAAAATGTTTTTATGTAAGAACCCAGCTAAACGTGTTCGAAATGAGAATTTGATGGCGTAGTCAGCTTCGAAATGTCGAATATGGCCTAAAATGGCCTTTCATCGGATGACGGGGGGCATCCAAGTGCATTTTCACCTCCTCAATCTTTTAGCTAAATTTTCCAAAAAGAAGTGGGACCTTTTTTTCTGTAGGATGCCCCATTGGAAATTATAACTGCACCGTTCGATTCAGAACATCGTAATCCATGTGGTTGAACTATTTATTTGCGTAAAACAGACATCGGAGGGCGGAGAATGCCTCGGAAGAGAATTGCACTTTGCTGGTGGAAACTGCACCTCCTTTTTTTAGGTATAAGCGGTCATTATCAAAATATATAATCTAACTGAGGTTAGGATCTATCCCACAAGGAATATGGTCTAGACCAAGAGTAACTATGAGTAATTCGAACAAACTAACCAACTTATGTCCCCAAAGGGGGGGTTGTGTAACTGTAGTAAGTAAACCTAGACTAGAAGCAAGTATATATTCTCCATGAATTCCTAACTTAGTATTGCCAGATAATCATAAATCTTTTCTAGTGTGTAGCATGCAAAACTGGTAAGTTAAATTTACCAAACCCTTTGATCGAGGTGAGAGATAAATTTGACTACCTGATTTGATATATCCCCATAGTGTAACATTATTAACTATCCCCATAGTGTAACATTACTAACTCTCACCTTTTGTTCCAGTACAACAGCCCCTTGATCCGGTTAGGTTGATTAGAGGAGAGGGATCACATAGAATCATATTAACTAATCTCTTTTCCTATTCATTACTACCTTGATCATATCAGTAAGAATTAGGCGGGTTCTAACATTGGTCAAGTTTAAAAAGCATTCATAACAAAGAGAATTAATTAACACATGCATGCACACTTTCCAAGAATTATGGATTATTCGGTTTTACCTTGTTAGTTCTTCATGGTTCCCACAACCCTAGTTATCGATTTAGCTATGCATAATCATTATAGATAAAAGAATCATATTATAGAATAGCATAATTAAACACTTAAAATGATGAATTTAAGAACAAGAAATCCAAAGTTCTCAACAAGCAATCACAATATAATAATCTTAATGTAAAAAATCACAAAATATGAGTTCACAAAAGTGTTTCTGTCCTCTCTCGTGTGTCTCTATATTAAAAAGACATAAAAAAACTATTTATAATAATTGAAAAAAGAAATCCAAAATGGAATAGGAAAACTAGATTTGTCAGCTTCTACAGATGGGGTTATGGGTCATATAAGAAATTTTGGCCCGTACCTGGGCTTCGTATTCTGCAATTTTTGAAATCATACTTCAATTCCACGAGACCTTCTTACGCGCCATTTTCTAACTTATAGCCCGTAGAGGGTTTTGTCTGATAACTCCCCTGAAACACTTCAAAATATGATCCTCCAGGCACAACCTTACCCACGACTCATGAAGAAATCTATGGCTCATCTGACAGTTTGTGGATGCAACATCTAAAACATGGCCCTTCGCTGTGTCTAACTCACGAACCTAATGAATGACTCATCGGTTGAACCATGACGCATAGATTTGTCTGTAAAATCCTAAGAACTTCAATTCTGGAGAACTTTTCTCTAATTCATATCGAATTCTGTAACATAAAAACACATCAAACCCACTAACATCGCTTTGAGAATACACAAAATTCCAAGTTTTAAGCATCAAAAGTTTTGTATTTTGGCTGCACATTGACACTCTCAACTTAAAATTGTTGCTTGTCCTCAAGTGATGAACTCAATCTACATAAGTAGTATAGCAACATACAAACCACAATCTAATAGAATACATCATCTTTAAATCATTAACAGATACCCAAGCTAACATATCAATGCATATCAGATAGTCATGAAGCAAACCAAATGCAGGTCAATATATGTGACAGTGTAAC
Source organism: Solanum clarkiae (assembly GCA_011800125.2). Lineage (NCBI taxonomy): Eukaryota > Viridiplantae > Streptophyta > Magnoliopsida > Solanales > Solanaceae > Solanum > Solanum clarkiae. The sequence goes on from JAABOM020000103.1 coordinate 1,614,045, forward strand.
TATAGCAAGTAAGGTAACCACAACGAAGCAACAGTCACAGAAATATCCTAGAATCAACAGTGTAACTCAAGTTACCTCACAAAAAGAAGTCCATATATCACTCATGATCGTATTTTCAAATTCGATGCTTGGGACTAACAAAATCATTCACACTCAAAACAGATATTCAAACACTGCACTTACTACCATATGCTTGCCCTTATACTCACGACTATGACCTTGGAGTACTTGGACTAGGATCATTATAAGACTTTCTTAGCTTGTACCATAGGCTTAGAGGGATTTGGTATGATATTTTATGCACATAGTGACTACTGCCCCTCCTTGGCACAGTGTTATTCTACACTTTTGCCCTACCAACACTCTCATTCTCAAATAATTCTTCCCTTTCCTATTTAAAACCTTTCTTGATGCCTTACTCAAAATTCTAAACTCATTGTCTTTGACTTTTCACTTTCTTTTTCTTTTTAGCTTATTATTTAGGCACTATTCATTTTTCTTGCACCCATGGCACATTTCCCCCCCTTTTTCATGTATCACTAGCTTCCACACCATTTAATGTGATTTTCCTTACACCAAGCACCCTCAACTTAGGCTTTTGTCTTGAGTTGAGGTTTACAATATCCAACCTATGAACCAGGCCCGCTTTTGGTAGCCACCCTCAACTTAGGCTTTTTGCCTGAGTCAAGGTGCACAATATTCAAGGAAGGACCAAGGCTAATTTCAGAATTCCACATTCAAAATGGCTTGGTTACTTAGGTGCTTAAAAAGAAAAGGGTACATGTAAAGCTCAAATATTAGGACCAAAGGATACATCAAGCATTTGGTTGGTTATTTATGTTACCCAAGTTAGACCACCTTTTTGAGGATAAAACAGTCGTTGTCAAGAAATAGAACTTAACCAAGGTTAGGGTCGAAAATAAAGGAATACGTAGACTCAAAAAAATTCAATTATCACAATTTGAGTAGTTAGCTGACTTACTTCCCCAGGGAGGGGGGTTTGCAATAATCAATGGAAAAATAAACTAACTAATACAAGAGTAATATCAATATGGAGAGAAACTAGGGTATTGTGTTCCCAATGATTCCCTAACTTAGTATCACCAGATAACTTAACTGTCTTCTAGTGTGTAGCATGCAGGACGATAAGTTAATTCACCAAGCCATTTGGTCAAAGGTGAGAGGTGAATCTCACTATGTGACTTGGCCCATCTCCATAGTGTGCATTACTAATCCTTACCTATTAGTCCCAATACAGCCTCCCCTTGGCCTAATTCAATTGATTAGATAAGAATACATCAATCAAATTATGTTATTTAATCTCTTTTCTTATTTATTACTACCTTGGTCCTGTTAGTAACATTAGGCAGGTTCTAATGTTGCCCACCACTAGAAAACATGCTAAACGAAGGGAGTTAATTAATACATGCATGCATACTTTTAAAGAATTATGAATTATCAGGTTTTACCTTGTTAGTTCTTCATGGTTTCCATAACCCTAGTTGTAGATTTAGCTACTCCCAATTTGTGTAGATGCAATACTTATGAATTGGAATAACATAATAGAGCACTTACACAATTGAATTAAGAACAAGCAAATCCAACTTCAAAGAGAATCACAAGATTAAAGATGAAATCAAAGTACAAGTGTTCTCAATACTCTCTAATTTAATCTCACTATTTTCTCTCTCTAATTACTGAGTTTTCTGTGTACTATGTGAAAACATATTTAATATAACCTAAAAAAGCTAGTTATAATATTTAAAATACATGTCCCAAACAAAATAGGATAGTTGGGTTGGCACACCTCACAAACTGGTTTACGGGTTGTATTGCATTCCACGGCTTGTAATGGTAGTCTCATACAAAGCTTCTAGAAAACTGGACTTTAAGTCTACGACACCCCCTCTACGACCCGTAAAGTGGTTTACGACGTGTAGGGGGTTTGGTCTGATGAATCTTCAGAAAGTCCCAATCTCTGTCCTAAGAGTGTGAACCATGTTTTATAACTCATAAATCATTCCACGACCTGTCTTCATGTTCATAGAACTAACTTCAAAAAATTAGCCCCTCATTGGATTTGTCCACAAAACCACTTCACGATCTATAGAATGATATAGCCCGTAAAGGGCCTCGTACCGCATTAAAAGTTAGCAAGTTCTTTATTTCTTCTCAAATTCAAGGCCAACCTTGGAATCTTACAAATATAATACGAAAAAACACATAAAATCGACTAACATCGCATTGAGAATGCACAAAATTTCAAGTTTTAAACATCAAAAGTGTTGTATTTTGACCGCACATCAGTTACATAGACTAAGTAGGCTAATATGAACAACGACCTAAGATCCTTTCCTAACCAATTAACCTACAGTCTTAGAGTAATTGGGCAAGCTCTAAATTGGAACACAGTATAAGGATTTTGCAAAGTAGCTCACACACACTTGGCACTGACACACTATTAACACAAGCTCTTAGATCATGCTTTTCATCACAACTAAACCTCAAATTATCAGAACAAACACTGCCAATCATTGAATTCACATGGTTGTTATCAAAACTACCTAACACAAAAATTTTGATGGGTATCATTTTACTACAAAACTAGCATATGCCACAGACTTTAGTACAATATGCTACTAATACTTCTTACACATCCTATACAGTCCAGTTCAATAGAAAATAAATGTCCTTAGGGAAAGAACACAGGCAAGAAACTACTCGAACTCAAAATTTGGGATAGTAATAGGCCATGGTTACTCAAACTTCACCAAGGCCTATAACTACCCACACCCTACTGAAAAAGGTTTGCATTGTCCTAATGTAACAAAATATAATTAAAACAAACCATCGAGGTCAAAAAAAACATACCTAGGCACCTAAGCACTAGTCTCTAGCTGTGTTTGACCATCTTCAACCTGCCTAGATGTCTCATCAGTGTCGGAAGCATGTCCAGAGGGTCCAACACCCCTCATCCTCTTAAGCTCACGTGCTTGTTGATCTCTCTTATCTGTAATGGAGCATAATCTCACAATCTCAAGCTGCTCCATCTTTGTCAACTCTGTCTCTTGCCTTATAACATCTAGATCATCACTCTCTAGACGAGGCCTCTTGCCGAGGGTGGGGAGTAGTGTATCCTCAGGAGAGAAAAAATCAACAACCACCTTAGTTGGGTCAAGCGGAGGAAGCACAAGCGATGTTGATGCTGCTACCCTCATCTCAATGCAGAGCTGTTGTCTCCTCCCGAATGGCTATCAAGTCATCAAATTGGGCTGAATTGAGGCTCTGCTCCAGTCGCCTCTCAAATGCATCTACGCAACCATATACCAGTACAAGTCTCTACACTAGTGTGGCCACAATGTAAGACTCTACATGTGCCTTAGCCTTTGAAATGGGCCTGGTGAACCCAAAATTTGATCTGCTATAGCAACTAAGTGAATTGGGACTCAGTGCAAGCCTGCCACTGTGCTAGGGCCTGGATCAATGCCACATACATTTATATTATGCCAGTGGGGGAAGGCTGTATGGGCATGACCTTTGGTGCAACCATAAAAGTGGTAGTGGGCCCCTCTCTCTCAGAGCCTCGATTTGTGGGGGCCACTCAGTATATGGAGCAGTAGTAGAAGAAGAAGAATGAGGCTTAGACTATCATGTTGCAATGAACATCTTTGATAAGTTGACCAGAGGATGCGGTGCTCACTGGAGGGCCATAGGATTCTCAACATCCTTTATAAGGCTGGCATCTAGTGTCCTTTAAACCTCGATCAAAGAGTCCAATTGAAGTAGAATCTCCACCCTAGCCACTATACATAAATGATAGAATAAGCACAGGAAAGGGATGGAGTTGGACCTCTTCAGAGCCGCTTCATGTATCTGATTTGCTATTAGATGTGCCCAATTAATATCATAGCTAGCAATGATGTTGGCAACTGACGTTGCACGATTCAGTGTCAAGGTATTAAAAACATGGGTCTGTCAGATCCATGATCGAACTACAACCTATCAAAACTGGTGAAGTTGAGTGATTTTTTCACTATTGCCGCCGATGTAGAACCCTAGTTAGGGTCCAAGCCCTATTCTGTAATATGATCTCCATCTCATAAGTACAACCTTTCGTGCTAGATCTCTCATCAAAACTTTGTCCCTTGTCTTCTCTAATCGTTGTTCATACTCAGGTGTAGTCCTAAGGGCCTAATACTCGAGACCAAAAAGAAAGCGACAGGTGGTTCTCAGGTATGTTGATCGGAACTCCTTTTACTATCGTCTGTGTAATGTGGGGCTGAGAAAGGTATCACTTTCTCTTTGGGATGGACTCCATAATGGTGGCAGTATATGATGTGTAGAACTCTTAAACCATCACCAGGGAGTACTTCCCCGATGGGCCTACAGACGACTCAAACCTATAGCAGGCTATAGTGTTCCAGAGTCTAGGGACACTATAAAGCCTAGACAAGATAATCCAGGGCTCATCAAATATGGTGCGAGGCTGTCAGTCCTGCTCATCATGTCAGAGGTCATCTCTGTATACAGGCCACCTACTCATCAATGCATCTGGGGGGTAAAGATGGTGCTGAGGTAGACTCGTACTTTGACTCCTTTCCTAATCTGAACTAAGACCCCGACCCTTCTCTACAGGAATTCATCTAGATAGAGCTGCTCTACATATCACCTCCCTCGTCAAAGTGAGGAGGTTAGATGACTATGGCCTGAGTCTACTGTGGTACAATCTGTCTAGCTGTCACCTTTGTATATGGTTGCTCGATGCCCACATCTGGATGGATGCGAAGATCCTCAATGGTCCCACTAGCCTAGGGAGCGATCGGGGTGTCCAAAGACTCATCCCATAATCGGGTCTGCATGACCCGAGTCTCACTCTTTCTAGATTTAGGAGCCATATACATGAAATTTACACCATTAACACATATAATAGTCCTAATAGTACATGAAAGAAAAGCAAAGAAGTACAAAAATAAGTGATAGAAGGACCTACGAAGGCTCGTCTACAAGCCGTAAAAGGCCTTTGTAGGTGGCAAGGTACAGTAATTCAAATTACTAGAAATGCACCTACATGACCAGGTATGGCTCATAGAATTACCTATAGGCCATAGACTGAGTTGTAGATACAAGTCCAAAATTAACATCTGCAGGAAAGGAACCTACGAAACCAGGTTACGAGTCGTAGTCTAGACTATGACCCGTAAGTGGTTTCGTCTGATGATATCTCAGAAAAACTCCAAGTTGCTGAACTCAACATACAAGGGGCAACTACAGTCCATGGATTAATCCATGTGCCGTAGAAGACCCTCGTGCTGTAAAAAGATGGCAACCTGGGTTTTTTAAGGCCACCAAGTGGGGTTCCCATAATCAACATTCAACCGACAATCACATTCAACAAGGCATGTTAATTTAAGCAGCATCAAAGAAAATTCACACACTCAACGCATTTTTACCGATTTACCCAACACCCCACATGTGTAAATCATAACACTACCCCGTCACTAGCAATTCACCATACACATAACACTCTTAACCACTATTGGAAAGCTAATGTACATACTATCATTCAAGAAACACAATCACATGTCAATTTTCAATCAAATAGTTCAATCTATTTCCAATGACAAGTAGCTTCGTGATTCAAATAATGACATACAAACATTTCATGGACAATTACACTAATTTCATTGTTTCGGCATATACATGGTTCAAGTTCAACGACAACTAAACAATTAGTTCCTAGCATGTAAATTTCTCATGAATAGGCTATACCCATTATTAGAACATAAAACTCGGAATACCATTCCTAACAATGCTTCAACCTATTAACATAATTTTTGGTAAAATATAGAAATTGGAGTAAAGCACAAACAAGAATTTAATCAAGTAGTTGAAAATTGCAAGAGGCAACCGAGAAATGGAACCCTAAGTGACTGAAGAATAGCAAACAATTGGCCAAAATTTTTACAGGAAAAGATGGTGGTGGTCGGGATGGTGGTCGAAATCTTGGGGAAGAAGGGCGGGCTTGGGTTATTTTGAAAATATGGGGAGAATGAGTGCAATTGTATTGATCCCTCTTTTAATTAGTCTGATCGAGTCAGGTTAAAGTGGTATTCAAGTCCCACAAAACCACAATTATTAACCGTAAGAGATTCAATGACCCATAGGTCGTGGTTTGCCTGAACCCTAGTCTAGGGATATTGGCACTACAGATCCATCTACGAGGTGCATATAGACATATAGCCCGCAGATTGAATCGTAGATGCCCCCAACACTTACCAAATTTTATAAACCTTACCTGTGGTCCACGACCCCCATTCACGACTTGTAGTTTTATTTACGATCCATAAAGTTTCGCTCATTGAATAGGTTGCACAAAACTCTACTTACTGGAAGTGATACTACGAGTCAGTGTACGAGTCATGGTGTGAACCATGGTTCGTAAAACTGGTCATATGATCAACTTATCTCACTTTTCAGCATTGGTTTGCTGACTTAGTCCTGCTCCTACATGTCCTTCATAGAACATCCTATTACCCTGTAACCTTGAGTCCAAAATTACAACCAAAAATAAAAAAAAATTAACTACCTATAAGCCCCGAAAGCTAAAAATAAAACAGAAACACAAATGTTACATCAGATATTTTGGGTTGCCTCCCATGTAGCACCTGATTTATTGGTGTGGCACAGCTTGTACGACATGGTTACTTAGACTTCACCAAGTACCAAAAGTTCGATCTTCATGTTATCGGGCCTCTTCATAGACTGACGGATATTGAAGATGACTTCTTTATTATTCAATCGAAACTTGAGTTGGCTTGATTTCATGTCTACCAGTTCTCACGCAATGGCTAGGAAGGGATTCCCCGAGATGATTGAGACTTCGAAATCAACTTCACAGTCAAGAATGATGAAGTCTGCAGGGAATATGAATTTTTTCACTTTGACAAGAACGTTATACAAGATTCCCGCAGGCTTTTTCACTATCCTGTCAGCCATCAATAACGCATGCTTGTTTGAGTAGAGGCTCCCAAGTCTAACTTCTTAAATATTGCAAGAGGCATTAGATTGATGTTAGCACCTAGGTCACACAATGCCTTTGCAAATTCTACATATCCAATGGTGCAGGATATGGTGAATGCTACAGAATCTTCTTTCTTTTGCACCAAGGACCTTGTTGCTATTGCATTGCAATGTTGAAGCTCTTGGCTCAGGGTCCTCTTCTTCGTCACCAAGTCCTTCATGAATTTTGCATACTCTAGCATCTTCTCCAATGCATCAATGAGAGGGATGTTAATCGAAAGATGCTTCAACGTGGAGATAAAGTGGTGAAACTTACCTTCCTTCTCCTTCTTTTTGAGCCTCTAAGGGAAAAGAGGGGGAATTCTAGGTATGGGTTTCAACTTCTATGGAGTCACTACTTTTTGCTGCCCCATCCTTGGCGCTAGCATCTCCAGTCTCTATATCCTTGCTCTCAACCATCTCCTCATGAACCTCATCATCATCAATTTGTATTGATGGGTCAATAGTTTTTTTGCCACCATGTTGTCATCATTGCCATGCACTGCCTATCATTCTTCAGATTTTGCATTGTGTTGCTTGGCAATGTACACTTCTGATGCTAGCTCAATTGAGTCGACATCTGACCAAACTATTGCTCGAGCTACTTGATGGCAATAAAATGAGACTTCATTTTATGATAAATACTGGAGATGTCATCCCCTTCTAAGTCTCATCCTTAGCGTCAGCCTTCTTCAACAGTCTATCAAAAATCTCCTCAACTCATGAACAACCAGCCCTAGAGTCATGATTGTGTGGGGGAACATATGGACCATTTCTATAACTATCTCTGCATCCCTAATCAACATCTTTGTCCTGGACCCCGTTTCTGTCGAAGTAGTCACCTCGATTGTTGTCCCTAAAAGCGCCATCTCTATTGAAGTTCGATCTTGATTTCCTTGATCTTGGCACCAATAGTCCTGATTGGACATTTGGGCATTGGTTCGGAAACCCCCCATTTGATTAGTGACAAAGCAAGTGTCTTTCTCATATTAGGGCTCCTCATATGTGTGTGCTCGTAGAGGCTGATGATTGACTACATTCATGCGCTCCTGACTTTGCTTTATCAATAACCCCATATTAGTACTAATCTGAGCCAACTCTTGCATCATCTCCTCATTTATATTCGCCTGTGAAGAGTTTGTACTAATTGAGAAAACGCTCTTAGTCATAGACTTGTCTCTCATCCCACATGCATGGTTCGTCTGAACTACCTTCTCCAACTGTTTAACTACAATTGAAAATGGACAATCCAAAAACGATCCTCTCAAGATAGTGTCAACAACAACTTGGCTATTTTCATCTAAGTCATAATAGAAGATTTCCACCAAGGGATTATCAACGATCTTGTGGTCAGGGACACTCCTTAGGGACTTTGTAAACCTCTCCAATGTAGTGTTGATTGAATCACCAAGAAACTGCTAGATGATGTTGAATTGATCGTTCAACTTCAGCTTCTTTGACCTGGGAAAGAACCTCTCTAAAAAGGTCTTCTGCATTTCTGCCCAGTTGGTGATTAAACTCTGTTGGATCTCGAATAACCATATTGTCTCTTCGCCTATTAGAGAGAATGGGAAGACACGAATCCCAACAACATCTATGGATAGATTTTGACTCTCCATCATACTCATGCAGACAAAGATTACTTTATGTGAATCCTCTTATAGAAGCCTGGGAAAAACCCTCTATTCTGTTGCATTTGAAGTAACCCACTCCAAACTACAAAGTTTATGTCATCCCGTAAAGGAGGTAACATAATAGCTCCAGTTGCGTCCATCGCCATAGGTCAAGCCTGTATTAATTCCATGTGTCAGTCATGGCTTGAAGATCCTGTGGTTGTGGATTCATATCCTCAAGTGGTGATGGTGGGTTACATTATTTGCGTTTAATGTTGTATTCACGACATCAATTGTAGCGTTCTACACATTGTTTTGGGCTATTCTTCTCAGTGTTTTTTTTGGATCACAAGGTCAAAGGGAGTCAAGAGATTGCCTCGAATATGAGTGTTGTTCTTACACTATACCTGTATGTTGAAACAAAACAAAAACAACAAGAAATGTAAAACAGGTAAAATATGGATTAGTTCACTAATTACCCAAATTAAATTAGTCGAAAAGTCGTATTCCCTGGCAATGGTGCCAGAATTCTGATGTCTCCCAAACTACACGTCCCTTTTGAAGGTATAAGTAGTCATTATCAAAATATATAACCTAACAGAAGTTAGGGTTGATCCTACAAGGAATATGGTCTAGACCTGGGGTGATTACAAGTAATTCAAATGAATTAACCTACTTATCTCCTGAAAGAGAGGGGGATTATGTAATTACAGTAAGTAAATCTAAACTAGAAGTAAGTGTTATGAAATCAATGAGAGAAGTAACTAGGGTATTGTACTCCCCGTGAATACCTAACTTAGTATTACGAGATAATTATAATCTTTTGTAGTGTGTATTATGCAGAATTGGTAAGTTAAGTTCACCAAACCTTTTGATCTAGGCAAGAGGTAAATTTTTCTACGTGATTTGATCCATCGTTGTAGTGTGACATTACTAACTCTTACCTTTTGTTCCAGTACAATCTCCCCTTGATCTAGTTAGGTTGATTAGACAAGAGGGATCACATTAAATCCTGATAACTAATCTCTTTTCCTATTAATAACTATCTTGATCATTCAGTAAGAATTAGGTGGGTTCTAACGTTAGCCACAATTAAAAATCTTTCATAACAAAGAGAATTAATTAAGACATGTATGCACATTTTCCAAGAATTATGGATTATTCAATTTTACCTTGTTAGTTCTTTATGGTTCCCACAACCCTAGTTGTGGATATAGCTATGCATAACCATTGTAGATGAAAGAATCATGTTATGGAATAACATAATTAAACAATTATAATGATGAATTTAAGAACAAGAAATCTAAAGTTCTCCACAAGAAATAACAATGTAAAAATAACAAACTATGACTTCGTAAAAATGTTTCTGTCCTCCCTCATATGTCTATCTACTAAAAAGACCTAAAAAGATATTTATAATAAGTAAAATATATATCCAAAATGGAATAGAAAAAATGGACTCGAAAGCTTCGACGGACGGTGGTACTGGCCGTATAAGACACCATGGCCCATGCTTGGCTTCATCCTCTGCAATTTCTAAATTAGACTTCAACTCCATGAGACCTTCTTATGGGCCATATTCTGACTTATGGCCCATCGAGGTTTTCGTCTAATAACACCCCTGAAACTCTTCAAAATAATATCTCTAGGCACGATCCCACCCACGACTTGTCAAGAAATCTATGACTCATCTAATAGTTCATGGATGCAACATCTGAAACCTGGCCCATCATGGATCTGACTCATGAACCCCACTTATAGCTTGTGGATTAAACCACGGCCTATAAAGTTGTCCATAAAATCCCAAAAACTTCAATTTTACAAAACTTTGCCCAAAATCATATCGAATCCTGTAATCCAGCAAAATAAACATAAAACACATCAAATCCAATAACATCGCTTTGAGAACACACAAAATGCTATATTTTAAGCGTCAAGAGTGTTGTATTTTTGCAATATATCAGTAACCCTCTGTATTCGTGTAGGGTGACGCGTGTATGTAGAAGGCAAGGGTGCCAGTGCCACGCGTTCGCTCAGCTAAGGGCGCGATCACACAGACCCGGGCATGCCACAGGCATGCGTTCACCGTGTCTTGCCCATATTTGCAGAGGCCTGTCATATGCTAAGGACTACATTGATGGAAAGGAGCCCGCGTTCAAGAAAACCAATGGCATGAGGCGACGGCAGCCTATAAAAGGCTGGTCGTGACAACCTTAAGAGCAAAACTTCATCTGCACATAGAAATTGATCCATTAGTCTGATTTTAGTGATTCAAATGCTACGTTGTATGGTCTTTCACAAGGAACGCTGTGGAAGTATCAAGTTTTAGTTTTGGTGCGCATTTTGAGGTAACATTTCTACTTTTCGCTGGTTATGTATCAAACATATGTGAAAATTTTACATTATGGTATCTCGGTTGATTCTCAATGGAATTAAGTAAAATTTAGGTCTAATTTGTAAACTTTTCCAAGAGGAACACTGTGGTATGATTGGATTCTGATAATTTGGCTGTGTTTTTGTAAAATTTGACCAAGTAAGTTTCTTAAGAAATGTTTTTTGATAAGAAACGTCACCTCATTTTTTAGCCGTTCTTTGTCTTCTAGGATATGTTTTGGGCTCATTTTTTGAATATAGAATCGAGGTGACATGCAAATAAATTTACGGGGGTTTGTTTGGAATTTTAGATGTTTGCCCTATTTTTCCCTGTTTTAGGTGCAATTGATGTAATTTCACTCGTTTCTTGAGATTTTATAGTCATATCAACCGTGTTGGCCTTGTCATTCATATTTTGACAGTTGAGCAACATGTGGAAGTGATCAGTAAGGGGAAAGCTCAAGTAAACTCACAAGGATGCGAGGAACCACCTTTCATGTAGGCTAGGCTTCCTTAAACCATAGACTAAGTTGAAAAGTATGCATATTTGAGCTACAATGTGTAGAAATGTGTTGTTTATGGGCTGGTTTTCTGAGTATGTGTTGTCTATGGCTAGTTGTGCTCCGTATGTGTACTGTATGAGGATATGGGACAATAATAATTGCACTGATGATGTATTAATTATATCTATAATATTAGCTGAGTTTTGACACTACTGACATATTAAAGACGTGGTAAAGGTTGGATATGGGCTAATGCCATGTGATACGTATGTATTTTGGCTTAACTCTTATATGTATAGAGGTGTAGCCTAATGCTACTGAGGCATGCTGATTGTGAGATTGGTTGTGATTGTATGGCGTAATGTGGACTTATTCTGGTATAGATATGACACTGAGGGGCATAGTTGTTCTAGATACTTATGATACAACTGTGACTACCTATGTTATTCTGAGTACTTGCGGTGGGCTAGATTGTGGTATACTTATCTTTTGTTGGGCATGGCTCTATATTAGCCTGTGTCATATATAGCTTTTGTGTACAACTACTAGTCATTACACACTTTTAATCCTTACCTAACACTAGATTAACATGCTATAGTACGAGAGAGGTGTTATGCTTTGTGATTCTTGCCATAAGATACGATGTTACTAGTGAATAGATAACTATTCCTATGTTTTGAGTCCTAGATGACTCTATTCGTGCTTCTAGACTCGGTGGCCATGTCCGAGAGTGTGTCTTGGGTGATGCTTCCCGTGGTTTGAGTCCCAATGGCCATATCTGTGAGTCTGAGTCCCAGATATCGATTCCGAGGTTCAAGCACCTGTTGGTTAATCTTTGGGTCTGGGACCCTATAGATCATACTTGGGTCAGGGACCCTGTCGATTATAGTTGGGTCTGGGACCACATCAATTATATTTGGGTCTGGGAGCCGATCAATTATTCTTTGAGTCTGCGACCTTGTCAATTACTCTTTGAGTCATGGACCTATCAATTATTCTTTGGGTTGGGGACCTTATTGATTGCTCTTAGGCCTTTGACTTGATTGATTATCCTTGTATCATACACCTATACACACCCCAATTGTGCATGGGTGCACCCTCTAGGCTTATGGCAACTTAGGGGGCTTACAAGCTAGTTATTAGGGCCTTAGACCCACATACAATCCAACCCCTTGACTATGTGATATTGAGAGTTGAGTTCCACTATGTTCTGTCCATCGAGTTGTGATATGTTATTAGGTCTTACTATTGAGACACAATGATGTTTGTGATGCATACTGTTAGTTCAGTTTTATTTTGTTAGCTTAGTACAGTTCTCTATATTTGAGCATCCTATGTTTACAACATTTTCACTTAGTCGATCGATGATGCCTATTGAGTACTTTTTACTGGTACTCACCCCTACATCTCTGCATCTTCCAATAGTGCAGGTCCAGGGACTAGCTACGATCACGAAGTTGGGGGTTCGTAAGAGATTTAGGAGACACTTGGCAAGCACCGACCACTCTAGACACTGTGCAGTCTCCTTCCTTTTTATGGTCATCTTTTGTATCCACATATTGTCCTTATATAGTGTAGTGGCTTATATATGTATGGGTGTGTGCTTATGTCTATAGTAGCTCTATGCAGATGACTTCCAGGTCCTGGGTAGGTTGTGCTGAGTTGTTTATCTATGTTGCTAGTGTGATTATGTTATTGATTTAGGTAGGTTTGTGGGTTGGGTTGGCTTGGCTGGCTTGTAGGTGGATTTAGCAAGTGCCATCATGATCGGAATTGGGTTGTGACAAGTTGGTATCAGAGTTTAAGGTTTACTAGTCTCATCTATACAGAGCTACCATCTAGTAGAGTCCTACGGATGGGTGCAAAGACATCTATGACTTATCTTTGAGAGGCTACAGGATGTTTAGTAAACTTTTGGTGTCATTGATTCCTATCGTGTGATATTGTCAATGGTTCTTCAATTTTTGAAAATTTGACTTGTTTATTTTTTGCAGATATGATGCGTAGAGGACGATCTTCGACCAGAGGTAGGGTTGCGCCATCAGTCCTAGATAGGGACCAGTCTTTAGAGCCTATAGAGCAGAGACTGGATGCCCCAAAAGGATACTGTCATAATTTAATTAGAGCAAGTTAATGTATATCTACTCCCTCCATTTCATTTTAAGTGGCGCCGTTTGTTTTGGCATGGTGTTTAAGGAAAAGAAAAGACTTGTAAAATTGTATTCCAAAACAATTCTTAAATATTTATATGGTTGTAAATCATTTTATGAAGGATAAAAGAAAATTTTTAAAGTTAGACATTTTTTGGACTTACTAAGAAAGAAAGGGTATCATATAAAATGAGACGGAGAAAATATTTATCTTCGATAAAAAAAAAAAACTAAAAATATAAAAAGCTTACGACAAATCACAAGCAAGTTTACCTCAACCAATCATCAGCTGTATATATCTCAAGTGGTTTTAGTTACTGAATAATTCTAAACTTAATGGTTCTCCTTTGAAACATTCGTCAATTTTATTAGAAATGCATCTTCAAACTTAATTAGCAACTCATCCCCAAAAAAAGAAGCATAACAATATTAACGCAAAATTGCATCATTAATGAGTCCAAATTCTTGATATATTCTTAGAAAACAACTAAACTCAAAATTATGAACATGACTAATAATATAACTTCATACGAAAGCTAACAAAACAAGTCTTTAAAATTAAATGCAGAGGCTCCAGAAACATAAATTCAAAATATGAATGTCTCCAACTTTCCAAGCAAAAATAACAACTGATTAATGAGAAATAAAATAAATGCATCACAAAGCCACAAAACAAAACAAAATCACGTAAACAAAAGCTAAAAGAAATTCATAGTCACACGTAAAGTCATTCATTCTCCTCTTTCCTTTCTAACAAAAGTAAAAAGTAATCTTTTCTTTTTCCTTTTTCAAGAGTATACTCCAGCAAAACTTCTTTCCATCTTCTTCGTCAGGCAAGTAGTTCGTTCGTCTCCTTAGTTCGTCCTGTGCTTTGCTCTTTGTCGTCGTCTTTGTCTCCGTCTCTTGTTGTCGTCATTCTCGTTGTGACAGACAGAGGTAAAAGAGAAAATATCTCTCCATAGTTAGGGTTCTTGAGTTTTCATAATGTAAAAAGAAAAAGAAGAATATGCATGACTATGTTTATTGTTTGTTTTTATTTCTTTCTTCAAATATTTCATAGATTGTTCTTTTTTTTTTCCTAATAATATTGTATTCATTACTGTGATGGTGTTGTGACAATGATGAATGAAAATCGACTGACCTTAATGAACGAAATAGAAGAAAAAAGTGTCCATTTGCTACAACAATTTCAAAGTTTGTTTTAAGTATTTTCAACAGATAAGGTACCCTGTTGCAATTACTCTCTCAGTTGTTGCAGAAAAATCATTTAGTTGCTTAATAAATTTCAATAATTTAAGTACTTGATAAAACAGCTGTTAAACTTGCAACCTTAAGTTGTTATAGTAACTTAAGTAATTAATTAAACAACTGTTCAAATTGATTCAACAACTGCTTAAGTTAATGCAGTTAGATTCCTTGAGTTGCAACCTTTTCTATAACAAGTTGTTGCAACAAGTTATTGCAGCAACTTAAGTAATTCACTAAGTAACTGCTAAGCAACTCTAAGCACCTCTTAGCAACTGCTTAAGCAGCTATACTTTAATTTTTAAAATTGCTACCTTAAGTTGTTGCAATAACTTCAGTTATTGATGCATCTGCTTAAGTTATTCCTGTATAAATTCTTTAAATTGATGTAGCTATTCACCCATTTTTTAAAAATTATATGAACTCAAGCAAACCTCTTTGTAAATATAGAAGACTTAATACACAATCCCAAATAGAAGCAGAAGTAGAAGCAGAAACAGTAGTGAAAGCACAAACATCTACTTTACATATTGATGCCACAATATGTGGATGAAGAGGAGGCAGCCTCACATTTTAAACAAACAAATGAGGGGTCTGAGGCTCAACAACAATTGCTAAGGGATAAAGCTGGTTGTTCTTTAAAACAAGAAGAAGAAAAAGAAGAAAATGTATGTGATAAAGCTGATTCAGCTTCAAAACAAGCAAGCAAATCAGACAATATTATGATGGGTGAAACCGGAACAAAATTGTGTCATGATCGGCATGTCCCTTCTACTTACACTACTGATTTCTCTCCTAACAGTCCTTCAACATATGTTAATGTTAAAAACATTAAATTTTAAAACTATGGTTTGCAGACATTCTTGGACAATCACAATCGTGATTTAAAAGGTGATATTGTCATTTGATCGGGTTTGAAAAATCTTTTGTTGATTTTAGAAAGGTTTTGATCGCACAAACTTTGAAAAGATATTTTTGATCTAGTATATTTGGGAAGTATTTAGACATATTTGAGAAAAAAGTTTCAAGATTTCCTAAATGCTTAGTATATCAACTTCTTCGGCGAAGGATTATTAGTGATAAAAAAATGCAATTTGGATCAATTATTGTGGCATACCAGTTTGTTTCGGCATGAAAGAACTTGCAATTATGACAGACTTAAACTGTCATCATATTCTTAGTATTGCTGCTCGGTTGGAAAAGTCATCCAAGAGTTCTAAGATTGTTGAAAAGCGCAAGATATTGCATAAGTTCACCGGAAAAAGTTTCAGAAAGAAGGATGTTATTGCGCTTCTAAACGCCGAAGAGGTTGCAAGAAGTTTGTGCTAACTTTTGTTCATGCATAGCATTCTTTGTGCACACGATCAAAGCACAAGAATTATTGTTGATTGAAGTGAGAAAGTATTTTGTGGCCATTCATGGGGCCGGGAAAGCTTCACATTCACCATTGAATATCTGTTGAAGGAATTGAACCCAACAGAGAAAGCAACCAATCTTTTTGGCTTTCCTTAGGCTTTCACGGTGAACTTTGTTCACTTATTCATCTGCTGAAAAAACATATAACTTTGAAATTGTTGTAGCAACTAGACATTTTTTTCTTATTTTTTCTACTATTTCATTCATTAAATTCAGTCGATTTTCATTCATCACTATCACAACACCACCACAGTAACGAATACAATATTATTAGGGAAAAAAAAAAGAACAATCTATGAAATATTTGAAGAAAGAAACAAAAACACACAATAAATAGACATGCATATTCTTCTTTTTCTTTTTACATTATGAGAACTCAAACTCAAAACCCTAACATGGAGAAATGTTTTCTCTTTTACCTCCGTCTGTCACAATGAAAATGACGACAACAAAAGACGAAGACGAAGACGACGACGAAGAGCAAAGCACAGGACGAACGATTACTTTTACTTTTCTTGGAAAGGAAAGAGGAGAATGAATGATTGATTTGAAAGTACAACAGTGGGTCCCACAAGAAAAAAGATTAAAACTTTTAAAAATTGCAAATCACCCCTTATTTAACTTAATCTCTTGATTAGTAGAATATTTGACTTGTCTTTGGTCAATTTGTCACCTTTTTTTAATTGCAAACATTTTTGTCACCCCTCTCTCAAATTTCAAAATTACTTTCCTATTGCAACCTTCTCGTCTACTCATCTTCCGCAGATGACTCTGGAAACTCTCGAGAAAGCTTCTTTTCTTTTTCAGTTTTGGATCATCAATCTTCCAGTCATTGTTATGCATGGCATTGGTCATCTCTCTAGCTCTAACAGGTACCTCTTTCTGCCCATGTATTCCTTATAAATCCCCATCTAATTTCCGTTTCTTCCCGCAGTAAAATATCATGGTGACTATCAATGAGGTGCTTGAGACTATATGATGTAGTTGAGATTAAGTAAGTATATCCCCTTTCTTCGATTTTGTCCTTTTCTTTTAGTTCCCTTTTTGATGCCTCGATTTGTCCTTGTCTAGTTGAAGTAGAAAATGAGATAAACACAATGTTCATATCTTCTTCCTTCAAAGCTCTTCATCAAATACAGAGCTTCCTGTTCAGATCTGCCATCAGGCCCTCCTTTTAGTTGGAGACACTTTTGTAAGCTGATATAGAAAGGGATGTAGAAGTTATCTTTCTTTATAGCTTTAAATGCCTCATGTATTTGTAAATATTATAGTCAGGTTCCTACTGCAAATTTTTGTTCCATGTGTAGTTAGTCTTCGTGAACACTAATTCTCTTTGGCTTAATCCTTACTATGATTATTTGCGTTTTTTGTTCCATATCAAGGATTCTCCTACAATTTGTTGTAAGTTCTTGAAATTTGTGGCATTGAATTAATCCCCGATCTAGAGCATGATTTTTCAACTTATCTGCTAGCTAGTTTGCCTCTCAAAAATCTGCTTGATTATGGCTTGTGTTCCCCCCATGAGGTCCTTTATTTCTTCGATTTGCTCTGTTATTTGCCATGGTATTCTCCATTACCCTCTTATTATCTTTTGAAAGCTGAGCGAATCCATCTCTATAGCAATCCTCCTTAGATTTCTGGTTCTGCAATGCCTTTAGCCATTGTTTCAGCCTCCATATTGGTCATGACTCTTATTTCCTTTGCTTCTGCAAAGATAATGTCACCATCTCGATCACTTAGACAACCCATAGGAGCTTTGCCTTGGGTTTTCTCTACAAGCACCATCCGCATTACATTTATCCAGTCATCCTGAGAAAAGGCCCATTTTACTGGAATCTTGGCTTGTAGTTTTGAAGGACTCTAATCATACACTCCCCATTCATAGAAACCTTCACCCAAGGGAAATTCACTTTGATCACATAGGATATCATCTACTGACATTGGTATATTAATGTTTCATATTTAACATCTTTTTCATGTCTCCTAGCATGTTCTTTTCCACAACACCTACATTATAAGCAATGGGACTGCGTTCATGACAGGCTGCAGTTTCACTAAAACCTTCTTGTTCCACCATTTGTTGATCTGCTGTTGCAAATAAGCTCTCTCTATGCTTATACCTACACAAAAAGCAAAATGCTTTCATAAGTCATGGGCTATGGAGGCGGTTAGAAAATGGCTCATAGTCTCCTACTCACACTTCTCACAACAATAGCATTTCGATGCCAAACTGAATCTCATCCTTCTTAAATTATCCTTTGTGGCTATCCTTCATTTCACACTCTCCATTGGAAGAAACAAATTTTGAAAGGGACCACCTTTTATCCAGATATTATTCATCCACCATATTTCTTCCTTTTTTTCCCTTAAGCTTTCAAAGGCTGATTTTGTAGTGAAATTCCCATTTAAGCTGAGCATCCACCATGGTTTGTCAATCCTGTCCTCATACAGTCGATGGCTAATATTATTCAGAATGTGCTCTGTCATATCCGAAGATAGTACCTCTCTTAATCTTCCTCTATCCCAACATCCTTCCCTGATGTTCCCTTCCATTTTCTTTCAATAAAATATAAAGCTCTAGCTTTGTCTAGTTATCAAATCATATAGCATACTTGCCACCAGATGTCACGTCTACTTCTCTAACTTCAATCATCTCTTTTTACACATATGATCCTCCATTGCCCATAGCAGTCGTAGGGTGCAACTTGTTACAATACTTGTTCCACATGAGGTTGCTCCATATAGAAGCCATAGAAGTTCTAAAGCTCCACCATAATTTAGCAAATAAGCCCTAGATGAATCATGTAGAAATCTGAAACTTATTCCACCCTCTTTATATGGAAGACACTAGTCCTCCCATTTAACCCAGTGCTTCCCTTTCTCACCCCCTACTTTACTCCAGAAGAATGCAGCAATGATCTGATGAATTCAATCCAACATCTTCTTGAAAGGGTTCATAACAAATAGGAGATAAATAGGCATTGACTGTAATACATGATTAATAAAGATGTGTTCCCCATCATATGATAAAAACTTGTTTGCCAACTCCCAACCCTTCTAGCTATCTTCCTTAGCAATTCCCTATATAAAGAAGCATTACTTCTCCCATTAGTAACAGGACAACCCAAATAGTTGAAAGGAAAATTACCCATCTTAATTCCAGTGATCTTCCTTAGTCTAATGACAATTGCTAAAAGAGTTTTTTCATGGACATTAGGAAAAAAAAAACTTTTATTCTTATTGATCATTTATCCTAACACTCTTTCATATCCATTTAGCACATTCATCATTTTGACCACTGAATATATGTCCCCAGATCCAAATAAAATAGTGCACTCCATTTGGGTAAAATCCAAAACCTATCAAATCTCTATCTAGAAAGAGGTTATTCAAGCTCCTACATAATACTTCTGCTGCTATAATAAATAGAACGGGAGACAGGGGGTCTCCTTGCTTTACCCCTCTAGATGAATGAATATGTCTACCCATTAACCAAAATAGAGTACCAATTATTACTAATCCGTCTCCAAACCACATCAATTATCACTTCTGAAAACTCAAACTTTCTCAGCACCATTATAAGGAAAATCTAGCGTACTCTATCATATGTCTCAGCCATGTCCAGCTTCACCACAACATTATGGTTCCTACTTCTACTAATATCTCTAATGATTCATTGAGCAAGCAATAGTCAAGATACTTCTACCTTTAACAAAGCTTGTTTGATTCAAAGAGATGATCTTTGGGATAATCATGGACATTCTTTCAAGCAGCAGTCTAGAGAAAATCATTAATAAAATTGCTAAAGCTTGTGGGTCTTAGATCCACCAACTGCTTTACTTTCTCCTTCTTTGGTACTAAGACCATCATATATGTAATGACTCTAGGAAGCTAGTATCCTCAGAAGAATGCATTCACCATTTTTGTAACACCCCCCTCTATTATGTCTTAGAGATGTTGGAAAACTATCCCTAAGAATCCATCTGAAATCCCCACCCACCCACGCACCATACTGTCTTCATTTAGCTGAAACACCACCTTTTTTAACCTTCTCAATGATAGGTAATTTGACCATATCCTCATTCTCTGCCCCTGTGATCATCTGAGGAATACAATTCAGCATATTATACAGTTATCATTCATGTTGTATTCTCTGAATTGATTCTCAAAAAAGTTGACGACCTCTGGTCCAATATTTTCTCCTAAATTAATGATATCCTCTTCTGTTGTGTGAATCTTTGTAATGTTTAGCCTTTTCCTCCTCCCATTAACAAAGGTATGGCAGAACTTAGTATTTCTATCCCTTTCTGCAAATCATCTTATCTCATCTCTACTTGTTTTTCTTCCAAAATTCTTCCTCAAAGTGCAAAAACTTCCTTAGCTCAGCATTCACTCTATGTAATTCTTCTCTGTTCTCCACAGTTGGATTCATTTCCAATTGAATTTTCTGACATTCATTTCATCTTCCAGTGTAGCAATTCTCTGAGATATGTTTCTAAAGGTGTCCTTGCTCCAACTGGACAGAGCTCCCCTCACTTTTTTCAAGTTAGCTTAAAACTTCACAAATAGGTCCCCTACAAAGTCAATCTTCCAATTCTTCTCAACGACATTTCTAAATTTCTTTTGCTTTATCCAGAAATTTAGAAATTTGAAAGGCTTTTGAATAGGATCTTCCTTTGAATTGCAAACTATATGGAGAGGAGCATGATCAAAGCCTTGTCTTATAAAATGATATACTTCACTAGATGAAGTAAACCCATAAACTCCTGATTGACAAAAACCCTATCCAAACTTTTGAAAATACAATCCTCTTCAATTCTAGCATTCCATCTTGTAAAATTATTACCCAGATACTTCAATTCCATCAAAGCATAGGAGCTAATACAATTAGAAAAATGCCTTAGGAGCAGTGAATGGCAGACCTCCTTGTTTTTTCCTCCTCATTAAGAATAGCATTAAAATCTCACCCAACGATCCAAGACATCAGGTTGTTCTCTACAATATATTGAATTTTCTCCCATAGCCCCAGCCTTTCCAGAGGGTTGCATCTAGCAAACATCGAAGTCACCAAAAAATTCATATAAACCTGAATTTTATAGTTATTTGTTGACAAGAGTCCTCAATACCATGATTTCCCCAAGTCTTCATTCCAAAAGATCCATATTTTGGATGGACAATTATGGAGTCCCAACCTTCTTTTATATTGTTCCAGCTCATTTGAATCCTAAAATAGTTTCATTAGAGTTATTAAAGAATAATGATGTCTTCTATTAAGATGTATTAATCTCTCAAAAGCCTTTTGAGACTTAACAGATCTTATATTCCAAAAAAGCATTTTCCTTATCATTGATCACTATCGATGTTTTTATCTTTACTACTTATTTTCACTTGCAAAGGAATAACAATTTGGTTCTTCTTCACCCCACTCCTCAGACCTTCAATTTGACGTGGAGATAAATCTCTTTTTTTGGCAATGCATTTAATATTTTCATCTGTAACATCATCTTCTTCAGTATCTCTCCTTTTCTACACCTGTTCATTTGTCATGTCAAGTATATCAGGGAGTTCTTGATTGTGATTATCAAGTATTTGTAACTGGACAGGTGTTGAACTTTCCTTCATCTCATTATGCAACGAGGCCTAACTGTCTTCATTGATCGGGTTGTCCTTCTATTTATTAGTACTGCCTATATCATTCTTAATTTCTTGTCCGTGGATCTTCCCTTTGATGACCTTTGCATCATCTGCATTTAGATTTTCCATTATTCTTTCCCCCAGTTTTTCAACCTTTTCCCTATTTGTATTTGTTTCTATTCCTTTCATGAAGTTCTTCTTGACCCACTCCTTTGTAGATTTAATAATGTTTCGCCCTTTATTGAGCTGGTGTTCTGGTTCAATCTTATTCTCTTCCATGTTTTCCAGAGCACAGAATTGATTGGTTATCTGCATATTTGATTGGTTCAATCTTATGCCCTTTGTGGTATTTTTGGGTTTCATATTTGATTCTGCTTTCCTTTAACCTGATACCACCCCTAATTATTGTCTTTCTTCCCTCTGTCTTTAAATTGCTCTTCTTTCTTGTTCCTAACTGTATCATCCTCAACCATCTTCCCTTTATTAACATCTTTCTTATCCTTTTTTATGTCCTGACATTGTCTCTTGGATATAGCTCAGGATGTAAGACATAACATTATTGCTCATCATGACCCTGAATCCTACAACTCTTACAATACTTAGGAACGTAATCATAGTTAATTTTTGATCCATCTGTCAATCACTTTCCTCGTCTTCCTTGTCAATCCAACATTGATTCTTTCAAGGAAATCCTTGAGCAGATCTACTTCAACATTGACTCTACCACAACGGGGTCTCGTTTGATTCCTCGTCGCCGGATCTACCTGCAGAGGTTTCCCAACTGTCGCTGCCAGAGAAAAAATTGTTTCTTCATCAAAAAAGTTAGGTGGTAGAGTAGGAAACGAGATCCAAGCAATAGTTGTGGTAGTCTTTTCTAGATTAAACAGAGGAACCCATTTTAAAGTTCTCATTGCGTAAGTCCAATTCTTATGCGTAATGTAAAAAAGCCGACTTTGATAATAGATTAACATAGTCCTTCATGTTAGACACTCAGATCAGAATGTCTACCAGTCAAAACCCCAATGTTACAATCCCCCTTCAGCTTACTCGGAAATTATTCGTTTTAGATCCTAAATATCATGTCATTTGTAAGAGAACTTACCAATGACAGCAAACTATAGATTCTCATTCACAATCATCTGATTCACTGTGATGCCCGGTGAAATTACCAAAATACCCTTAGAAAGAATACATGTGCATAACGTGTCTTCCTAAGCTCCAATGAAAAATCCGAGACTGGATTTGTAATCAGCACGGAAAACTGAGTAGGAAAGAGGTCTCGATCGGATTTTAGAGCGACCGAGTTAAAAAAAATTCGTAATTAAAACCGAACCAGTGTGAGTGTGCCCAGGGCGCGACGCGCCTGGGACGCGAACTTACACTTGGTGATTTCACTCGTTTTCTGGAAAATAACGCGTTCTAAGAATTTGGCGAAATACACATGTCTGCGCCCCAGGCGGACGCGGACATGGTGTTACAGGGTGAGTTTTCTTCTTTTATTTCTAAGGAAGGGTAGCTTCGACTTTTCTCACCCTTTTTAAGCTTAAACTAGTCAGTTTTAACCTAAATAAACCCCTAGAATGAAACTTTTCATGTCATTAATGTTAAAACCTTCCAAGAACTCAGAGGTATATTCAACAGGCAAAGTTAGGGCTTTCAAGAATCCTTCCCAATTCTTCCAAGAAGTTGATTTCCAAGGTATGTAAGGCCCTCCAAAAGTTAGTCTACTATTATTTTAGAATCTTTAATCACTAGTTTCCAGCCAAGATCGCAAGTATAAGTTGAGATCAAAGTTTCCTCCATTACTAGTCAATTTCATCCAGATACTTGTTCATGCATTCTTTTTGATCAAATCATATCTTTTATTGATTTTAGTACTAAGATACATTATTGAGACAAGATTTACAATTATGGTTGAAGTTATGAGATCCCTATACCTATTTCATGAACAGTTATCATAGTCACAGTTTTGAGTTAAGTTTAAGAAGTACTTGAAGTTCTTGTATTTGCAAGATATCTGAGAAATAAAGATCATGTTGAAATACCTTACATTGATACAACTTTCAGATAAAGAAAAGAGTTAAGTTGAGCAAGAATAATCTTTTAAGTATGAGCCTATGATTAATATTTTTGGGAGTAGCACTGCGCACCAATTTGAGTGAGAGTAATAATAACTTGAACTCATAAACTACATAGCCAACGTAGGATAGGATTGTACCAAAAGTACAACTCCTCATTGCCACTGAGACGACCCAATTTTGGAATGGATCCACTCCTCTAATTTTCGTTCTTACCCCAGCAAAGTATGGGACGGCTCCGGCAGCATGAGCAAGACACAGTATCAGCACGAAGCTCATACTGGTGGTTGTCGGTTAGAGACACTCCCCAAGTTAAAGCAAGCTAGTTCTTACATACAGACTTTGAGCATGTGTTCTAATTTCAGCATGTATGGTATCTACTATTACTTATACTATCTTATTTTGAGACATGTTTTAAATTGCTCGAGTATAGTACCTTATCCCGAGTTTCTGTTTTGGCCATCTTACATATTGTACATTCCACGTACTGACATCCTCTA
The DNA here is from genome assembly GCA_011800125.2 of Solanum clarkiae. Taxonomy (NCBI): domain Eukaryota; kingdom Viridiplantae; phylum Streptophyta; class Magnoliopsida; order Solanales; family Solanaceae; genus Solanum; species Solanum clarkiae. The sequence goes on from JAABOM020000103.1 coordinate 1,638,616, forward strand.
GACCTGCATCGTTTTATGATGCAAACGCAGATGATAGAGTCCCTCAGCAAACACTCCTTTGAAGAGACCAGCATTTCCATCTAGCTATTGGTTAGGCCTCTTACCACCCGGAGGCTTGGAGTCATTGTCTATGCTTTCTTTCGTAACAGTTATTTTCAGTAGTTGGTCAGGTTATTCTAGTTAGAGGTTTCATGGACTATATGTTAAGAGTTTCAAATCTTATGTTCTATTGTGATTCAGACATTGTTACTATTCAGATAATTCAAATATTTCAGTATTCTTAGTTAATTATATTTAAGTCTTTCCTTTATTATTTAAATCTTCCACTAAGTAAAGTAGCCAGGCCAAATGGTTCGCTAAGGACCAGAGATGGTTCTGAGGGTCGACCACGCCTAGGGTGTGAACTCGGGATGTGACATTCACCTCCTCCTCCTATATAATGTCTGGTTGACCATGGAGGTAAACTATGGGTTTCATCAAAATAGTCTTAGTAGCAATATGTGATGGCTTTAGAACATCAGTGTAATTCAATTTTGGATCCGTAGGTTCTATGTGGTAATAAACCCCAGTGGAGGTTGACCAATAGAGGCAGCGACCATTGCCACCGAAAGGCTAATCAGCGGTTAGTTTTGGTATGTTTGACGGCTAGGGTTTTGGTCTTGTTCCAAACATGATATCTAAACTAAGTAATGTCTCATTTGTTTAATTTCAAAATACATGTCATTTATAAATTTCGGATAAAATTAATTATTTTTTTCATTATCCTTAATAATAATTATTCTTGACCTCATTTATAACACATAAATAAAGTAAATATTCAATGAAGAAATTACATCTTAAGACATAAAAAAAAGGCACAACAATCAAACACCCCTCCTAGTTAATATTTTCTTAAGAGGCATGTAATGAAAAACATATTTTAAGGCAGAAGTAGCTCATAGTACACAAAGTCCAAGTGAGAAGTTAAATAAACTTTCTTTTACAAATGAAAAAGTGAAACCACAAAATATTACACTAGAAACTTTATAAGACTAAACAAGCATGAAATGGCTTGGCTAAGGCAGCTCAACATCCAATCTCTTTTTATGCTTCATCTTTTTCTACAGATTGTCATACCATCACCAATAGGCACCTTAGCAAGGCCAGATAAATCATACCAGAACTTCATTCCAAATGCAAAAATAGAAACAGAAAAATCCCAGAAGAGAGAAACAAGAAAATGCTTGTACTTACCATACTGATGTCGACGCGGTTATCCTTCATCAAGTTTCCATTAAAATTTCTAATGCTAAGAGTCTTGGAATCATTTACCTGATAAGAAAACATCTGTTAAAGCTGAATCATTTTTTTGGAGTTGACAATCTGGGAAAATGTTTACCAGTGGATCAGAAACTCTTCCATGCCATAGGACATTATCCACTACAATAAGACCTCCAACTCTCATCTGTGAAACGGAATGGATTTTACCATTTCAAATTGCCAGGCCTACTAAACTATGTAGCAACTTTAGACATAACTCACCAGTTGTAGCAGCAACTCAAAGTACTCTTGATACATTTTCTTTTCTGCATCAACAAATGCAAAATCATATCTGCATAGAATTGGAGTTATATAGTGAATGACTTTCCTCTTTTCCTCAATGTCGCTGAAAAGACAATGGATGGTTTCCTCTAAATATAAATACTTGAGACATTTGAATTTGTTCTTCGAAGGAGAGCGTTGGAGTAACCGTTAAAAGTTGTTGTCATGTAACCAGGAGGTCACAGGTTCAAATCTTGCAAACAACCTCTGGCAGAAGTGGAAGATAAGGTTGCATACAATAAACACTCATGGCCAGGCCCTTCCCCGGACTCTACGCATAGCGGGAGCTTTAGTGCACCAAGCTTGCCCCTTTGAATTTGTTCTTCACTATGACAGATAAATTGATAGCTGCTACTGTTTCTTCAAGCGATCAACCTTCTGTCTCTGTCTCAAAGTAATGCAAGCGAAGTGCAAGCGAGGAAAGTTTCTCTAATAAGGGTTATACAAAGGAAGTCTGGCAAAAAGGGTTTAGTATTGTCAACTTTCTTATTAGAGAGTGTCTTAATCCAGCAATACTCCATGAAAGCTTTCTCAAGGTTAGATATCTCACTCAAAAACTACTTCTATACCTCATAACGGTGAGGAAGTATATATAGAAGCAGTCGCTAAAACGGAAAGAAAACTAAATACTATACGAGTTGTCACTCATAGTGGCCGAGCTAGGATTTTCACTGAGGGGATTCCAAATACGATAATGTAAACATACAACGAAACCATTGAAATTTAACATCCATTACATATACATAAAATATAACTGATCTTATATATATAGTTCACTTTTTTGGGGAAACGTGTTCAGATGAACCACCCATGCATGCATGTATAGAGTTGATAGCAGATTTACGTGCAGATTTGTAACAAAAAAGGAAAAGGTCAGCAACTAAACAAAAATTAGCCTTCAGCCAGATATTTACCTGCAACTTTCACCATTTTGAATTAAAGACTTCAAAGTATCAGCTGCTAGACCATGTCTCACATCCACCTAATGACAGAGTCAAACCATCAACGATATGAATATCAGAGACATTTAAGCACATATTTATCATACTTAACCCTAAACAAGCATGAGTAATGATAAGTCATTACGAAATGAGAAATACCCTTCACATTTCACATTTTATGTTAGGCAGCCATTTAAAACCCCAAAATAGTTTTTGGGAGGCATTTGGTAGGATGTATAGATCTACTGCTAAATAGAGTGCATTAGTAATGCTTGTATTAGTTATACTTGCATTAATTATGATAAGATATTTTTGATGCATTGTTTGGTTTGGTGTATTAAAAAAAGTAATCATTGCATAAAAACATTTATTTACAAAGATATCCTTCATAATTTTGGTGGCAAACATATAAAAATTTTTAGGGGCAATTGAGCCTTTAACCATGCTAATGCATGCATTAAATCCCCTTGCATTACTAATACCTGGAAATTGATGGTATTAGTAATATACACCTTAATACACAATAGAGTGCATAACTAATGTTTGCATTAGTTATATATAGCATGAAAAAGTGGACCAAACAAGGTACTACTAATACACCTAATTAATGCATGCATTATTTTTGCTAATACACTCTACCAAACAACCTCTTAAGGTATAAGAATTTTAGCAGATATAGAATTAATGGAAAAAATATATGCATGCTTAGCATCCATAAAAGAGACACAGTGCTGACATGAGATTGAACGAAATTTTAATGCTCGGATGCAGAATGCAGATATGTAGACTCAATCTTCCAGAAAAAAAAGCATGAGATATGAGCATATCTCACAAATAATTAGAAAAGAATGGTTGAGTGATGCTATCACAGTGTCCAGAGGATAAATACCTAAATTGAAAATCAAGTTATACATAATAATTTCGTGACTAGCATGTTATGCCAGAGCAAATTTGAAGCCTTTATGGCCCACCATATCCACAAGATAGGTGTTAAAATGTAGATATCAAAGTCGACGCGGAAGTACATACAGAGTTGGACAAGATTAGAAACACTTTATTTTTTATTTTTGGGTAAAGAACAATATTAGAAATAGTTATGACACACAAAGGGTGGACATATAACAGATAGAAGAATAAATTGTGGATTGATGCCTGAGATGGCTTAACTAAGTCTCAAGTAGACCTCCAAAAACATCAGTCCATTGGTGCAACACTATGGTGATTGAAGGTAATAAAAGGGATGATATAGACCTAAAACCACATCATGGAAGTCGTCTTAAAAACTCTTTGGGTTTCTATGGGTCAGCAGGACTTACCTGAGTACCGATATCAATTAGTTGGAGTAAGGGTTGGTTGATGTTACTCCTAAATCAGGCCCATAAGTGTGAGATATAAAAGCCCTACTTTTAGGAAGTCCTTGATTTTCCTTAGAAGAGATTCTTTCACCATTATTAGAATATGCCACAATACCGTACCAACTGTAGAGAATTCATATAACAAACCCCACTTCATTTGGAAAGGAGGCATGGTCGATTGATAGATGGATCAATAAGGCCAACAACTTTTAGTAGATTACAGCTTTTGATTCATATGAAACATATTTTTCTAAACTGATATTTCATATTCTCTCAAGTATAACAAGAAGATTACATTTATGAATCACACAGGGAGATACCAGAATCACCTTATGTGACACACTAGCTCGGTCATAATATCTTTTTGCAACCTCAATTGCTTTGCTATCTCTTTCACAAGCAACTAAATGACCCCCTTCTGGAAGTACCAGGGCAACAGCCAAGGATGAATATCCCTGTGGGACAAGACCGACTCATATTAATGAACGATAATGCAGCCAATAGTAGAGGAAAACAATAGAACTCAATGTACTGGAAGGCAATGTGAACAAATATTTGCTCACAGAAACCTGAAATTGACATGGTTAATCATTACACTGGTCAAACACACGCTCTTAATCCATGTGTGCTGCTTTGATTTCTTACGTTTCAGCTTTCTATCTTATCAAATTTCAAGCTGAAAGCAAAAACAGAAAACATATTCCCATATTTGTCATTTGGCATGCAAGATAATAATCGGGATAAACTTTTTCCCACATTATCCTGCATCTGATAGCACAACAGGTAGGCTCTCCAGGTTTCTATCGAACTTCGAAGGATTACTTTATCCTGGACAAGTGGTAGGAGACAGATTGCAATACCAGGAAAGTAAACCAGCTAGATAAGAACTTCAAATAGCAAAAACTCACCAGCAGAGGAAGAGTTCTGTCTCCTTTTTCCTATTCTGTACTTTATCATTTGTCCACGGATGACCCAATTCCCCTCATACTCCATCCTACGTGAACCTTGTCATGAGTCCCTGTATGAAGTCCACAGTCAAGCACCTCCTCTATGATGAGATCCTCCTACCATGCCTTCTATACTTCCTCTCCTTTTCTACCATACAGAAAACCCACCCAGCAGCCAATATACTATTATATTCTCTTCCGTGACAGTTTTAGGCTAGTTTTCTTTAGGCACTTCGCCTCTATAAGGTCCTCCTTATCTCCATTCTCTCCAACACAAATAGTCGTACGATGAATACTAGGAAATATTTCTCCCTTCACGTACATCGAAAAATTTAGAATGATACAGAAAAAATACAAGTGAAGATCAAGTTCCCTTCCTCTCACCCTTCTTCTCTAGATTTTTTTTACTTTTGGCACCAAATAAAACCAACATAAAGGATTTATTTTTTGACTAAAAAGAACCTACATAAAAGATAAAATATGTAAAAACTCCAATCTTGTGCCATACGAAAGTAGAACAGAAGAAGGCGCACATTGCCAAACACATACGGTGCCACAAATCTAATCTATTCAATACATTGTTGTCGACTAGTCTCAGTAGCAAACACGCTTCCCAGCTTTTGGCATTTTAAATTTGCCATTTGAGTGGCTTTTGCAGCATAAATTGCAAGCAGTGCGTCCGCATATTTTTTATGAGAAAGCACAAACTTCTAATATGAGGTAAGAAAAACACAAGGAAAAAATATAAACCAGGTCGCTGTGTTCATAATTTAGACTCACAGTATATGTTCCCACTTCAATGCACCTTTTTGCCCCAAGAATCTGGACGAGCATAGCAAGTAGTTGTGCTTGATCCGGTGACACCTAATACTAACAACAGCAGTTAGTCATATTGAAGTCCAGAGTATCTGTCAATCTTCTCATGAGAAAAGTCATCACCACTAATCACTGACCTATTTTATATAGCAAAGTTGTAAACCAATAAAACAGAAGGGAAAATTAAGAACCAGTTCACCTTCAAATATTTTTGCAGAGGGAGCACATTAACCCCCTCAGGGAGCATAAAAGAGAGAATATGAACTTTCAAGACTTGCAATTGAAAGAGAAAAGTTTCCTCCCCACGGCCCATGCATCACTATCAAAGTGCATGCTCAAAAAGTTCAACACTTAACAAATCTTCTTCCAGGATAAATTCCCTATAACCATATCTCATACACTCCATTACATGATGAGTGACTTTGATTGTCTTTCATTTAAAGTTACAAATTTTTCTTCAAGAGTCAGTTTTGCACATATAAACTTGAGTGAATTCCAAAGGATAAACTTATACATTCACTGAGATTTTTTAATTTAGTCAGACTCAGTCAGTTGTTGCGTGCCATGACGACACATCCAATAAGTTTCAGAGGGATCAAGGTTCATAATAACACCCATAAACAACCTTCTTTTGGGAATGATCCTCAGATTTTTTATTTCTGAAAAAACACTTCGTAATCAAATACAGAAACTTAACAGAATCCTAAAGTCTTAGACTAGAAAGAGATTATGTGCATGTATCAAACCATGAACAGTTGGACAGCAGAACAGCAGTAATGTATAGCTTACTTAGGAGGGAGGTAACGGAAAATAACAGTTATAAGAACCTAGACTGATGGATTACCTGCATCTGACTGCCTCGCCTTGTTGCTGTCTCCTCCCTAAGTTCACGCAAAATCTGAAATCCAACCAAAGAGGAAAAATGAATACCTGGTAGAGTACCTCCCTCCTTAACATTTTCTTTTTATTTGCTTATTTTCTCATATTACAATGGGGTTGCAACCAGAGCATTCACCTTTGGTTCTCTAACATTTGACAATATGTAGTCATACAGTGGCGAATCAACACTTATGATTTGTTTACCACCATATCTAACATCACTCGCAACGGTGACTGGATAATCATGAAGTTTTGACGCCTGAAGCTGACAAAAGGAGACAGCAGTTGTGGAAGACACATGCCTCATCAATGATAACACATCTATGTGGTGTATGGAGGGAAAGAAATGGCCATTAAATTTAGGTCGAAATAATGCAAATGTATTGGTCCAGGAAAGCACCATCCGACTGGAAATAGGAGAAGCAATCAGCATCCAATAGAGTCTGTGGAAAACTTTAACTACCTGCAAGAGAACAAATATAAAAGGATGTGCTTAGGAAACTACTTTGATGCGCTCAGTTAGATTCAGCAATACAAGGCCTCTACTTCTTACATCAAGCAAGTACAAACCATGTAACTGTAAAAAGAATCACAACTTACATGGTCTATGGTTAATGATTGTACTCCTTCACCAGACTTTTTAGATTTACACATAAATTTTTTAAAATCAAATATTAGGTGGGTTCGCCTTAAGGAATCTCACGATCATATTGTTGGTTATGAGATCTTACCTAAGTAGATAAACAATGACATTTGACTATCTTGAAATAAGTCAACAGCTATTAAAAATGACTTAATCCAGTCTACATGGATAAGAAAAAAGTTCAAATATGATAATGTAGTGCAGAAGTAAGACTAATTCCTAGATGGCCCACAAAGATGCAGAGATGGAGATTTGGGTCTCTATGAGGAAGCAAAATGATCTGCAATACTGTTTATGAGCATGGGAAGTGGATTCTATTGTTTCATCTTCCACTTTTTCCTAACGTTGAGTTAGTTGACAAGGTGCTGACAGATCATTGTTGGAGCAAGGACGCAAGCAGAAGTTAACTCATTCCAGAATGGTATGTTTAGTTGACATAGCTGAACCTCCTGCAGTATATTCTGTAGGACTTCATTCAGTAAAGAGGCAACTGTAACTCCAACCAGTGATGCCGAAGAAAGACACAATGGATCCATGTGTAGGCCAGCATCATTTGTTAAAAGGTAACCATATTTTTAATCAATTGGCTATAAACTTTTAAATATTGGGATTAGAAGAATGGACAAGGTAAGCTCCAGCCAGTAAAGATATACTCTTGATTTGGAACAACCCGGCCATCAGGAAAAAAGCATGAGAAGTTGGGGAGCTTCCAAAATGTTTATTTTGGAATATTTGGTCTGAAAGAACTGGAAGGATATTTCTGGAGGAAGATTTTTCAATATCAAGTTTCAATAACTCGGTATACTGGTGAGGATACAAATCTCTAATATAGCTCCATACATTTTGATGTAAATGTGCTAATCTACAACAACAACAACATACCGAGTGGAATCCCACAAGTGAGGTCTGGGGAGGGTAAAATGTACGCAAACCTTACCACTACCTTATAGAGATAGAGAGGCTATTTCCGGAAGACCCTCATCTCAAAACTATCAAGCCCCAAAAAGCAGAAGATACTAGATATGAATAAAAAACCAACTAAAGTGTAAAGCAAATGATAATATATAAATACAATAAAAATAACAAATATAGGATGGTTAATAACATACAAGATATAAAGACACGACTAATCCTACTGACATATTATATCACAAGGTCAGACATCATCGCACCCCTACTATATCACTAACCTATTAAATTTCTATCCTAACACGCGACCTCTACTTCTTTTATCTAAGGTGATGTCCTCAGTGAGATGAAGTTTCACCATATCTTATCTAATCACCTTCCCCAATACTTTTTCGGTCTACCTCTACCCCTCCACGTAACCCTCAAATCCAACCTCTCGCACCTCCTAACAGGAGCGTCGACACTTATTCTCTATACATGCCACACCATCACAGTCTCGCTTCCTTCATCTTGTCTGCCACAGAAGTCACTCCTAACTTCTCCCGAATGGTCTCATTCTTAATCTTATCACCCTGGTATGTCCACACATCAATCTCAACATCCTCATCTCCGCAACCTGCACCTTTTCGACATGTGAGTTTTGACTGGCCAGCGCTCCACCCCATATAGCAAGGATGGTCTAACACCATTCTGTAAAACTTACCTTTTAAATATAAGTGGTATCTTCTTATCACACAATGCTCCAGAGGCAAGCCTCCACTTCATCCATAATGCCCCAATATGATGTGTGACATCATCATCGACATCACCATTACCCTGGATGATGGACCCAAGATATTTAAAACACTCTCTCATGGGAATAGGTTGAGTGGCAAGCTTCACTTCAATGTCCGCTTCATCCCTACACTGAATTTGCACTCCAAGTATTCTGTTTTTGTCCTGCAAATGTGTTAAACTAGCTCAATCTTGTTTAATGATTTCTTTTCTCTCTTAGTTTAAATGTCATTCATATTCATTTTAGTTTTCAACTCATGATTGCACTTTATCATGCTTTTGTTCTTGATTTGGTTCATTGTTGTTTCTATTCAATCTATGTTTTTTTTTATTCTTAAACGACAAAAAATAGATTCTATCTAGTGGATGAAGAGCCCTGCAACTTATTTCTAGATATGCAGCAAGTCATATGCACTTGAGTTTATTTTCAATAATGTAGCTCTGTCTAAATGCTACATTCACAAATATGTGCTTGGAATTTTCATGACCTACTTGCCATTACTGATAGCATCATGAGCAACTATAGTAGGAAATATAATCATGCCAAACCTTGTAATTAATTCTCTCTACTAATATTCATTCTTGTGTGTTTAATTGCCCAGCATGTGCATGGGTTTGTCTTTTGTTTGCTTTGTGTTTGTAGTGATATGCCTATTAATTTAATGCCTTGAACGTTACTGTTACTCCTTTATTTATCTTTAGAAGAGCAGGCCTTTACGTGATTTTTTTTTTCCTTTTGGCACATGTGACATCAATCCGAGTCACTTGGACTCCACTTTGTTCTCCACAGCTTGAGTTGGGTCAAACACAATGTTGTTGAAGTCAGCTTTGGTTATTCACAGGTTTCGGATGACAGAAATTGTATACAACCAAGATGCAAGAAATACAGATTTCGAAAGTAGAACTTCAGGCCTTGGAAGCAAGTATACAGAAATCAAGGAAACAGGAGCTGATATACATCCAATATACAGGAAGTACACACCAGTATGCAGAAACAGGAATAGGCTAGACTAGCCCAAATGCAAGAAGTACACACCAGTATGCAGAAACAGGAATAGGCTAGACGAGCCCAAATGCAACAGCTTTGGCCCAAGGGTCATTCCAGGCGAACAGAAACTGATCCTTGGCCTCAGAAGTGTTAGAATAGTGTTAAAATAGTACTGTAGCAGTACTGTAGCAACGACTCTAGGCACTGTAGCAACGGTCGAGGTACTGTAGCAGTACTGTAGCAACGGCCATAAACGGCTAGAAACGGCCCTT
>JAABOM020000103.1:1648820-1675489 GCA_011800125.2 Solanum clarkiae
ATATTTTTTCGTATAGTTTTTAATAATTTAAATTTTAAATTTTTAAATATTAAATTTAGCTATTTCAATTTAGCTTTAATGTTTAATCAAGTTAACCTTGAAAAGTAAAACAGTGATAAGATTTTTTAATTTTATATTCTTAAAAACATTAAGTGACAAATTAAAATTAGAAAATTATCCAAAAAAAACAACAACATAAAATTGAGAAAATTAAATTTAAAAAAGACTAAAATAGTAAACCCCCCCCCCCCATCTCAAATTAAGTGAATTTTTCAGGCTCTTTTTAATGTTCAAAGTATATGAAACTTTTTCTATATTTGCTCTCTCATTAACTTTTATATTTTCGAAAAGATAAATTACAATATATATTTATGATTTTACAAAGGACAATAATGGAAAGTATGGTGTAAATTTTGTCTTTAAATGTTTTTTTTAATATGTGTGCATTAACTCACAAATTCAATCAAAATGGGATAGGAGGAGTATCATAATTATGGGGGTGACAATTGAGCGGTTTGAGTCAAATTTGAGTAGATCATAATGGGTCAAGATAACAAATGGGTCAAGAACTAACCTAACCCAACCCAACCCGAATTTGCCTTGATCAAAATGAATTGAGTCAAAACGGGTTTAGTAATAGATTATAGAGTGGCTCAAGATCCAACCCGATCAATTTTTACTAAATTTTATTTATTTTAGTTATTCTTTTTTTAATATTTTATATAAATTTTTTATTCTGGCCATGTAAAACATATTTAATTAAAAAGATATTTTCAAAATATTTTGATAAAATCTCTTTTGAGTCAATTCAGATTACATATATCGACTCAATTCTAAATGAATTAGATTGACGTGAATTGAACTAATAAAATGAATGAATTGATAATCCACCCAAACTTTAATGAATTAGATAAATTGAATAGTTTAGATTTAGTTTTGCCACCCCTAATCATAAATTTCATTGTAAAAAATAAAAAAATAATAAAAAAAATTACAAAACCTCCTTGTTACTACATCATTCTCCCCAACCAGGCTGGTTGTCTACAGAGTCCCTACTCAGTAATCTACAAACCAATACACTTTTTCTTTCCTCTATTCTGACATTTTCTCTCTCTTTTTCCCCTGCTATTTTTCCAAGATTAAACGACAACTTCATCAGTATATTCAGTATACAGAGAGAGACACCTCATTATGTATCCATACACAGAGAGTGACTCAGAAAAGGCTGCAGAAATCTTTGAGATTTGTGTAGAGTAAAAAAAGAAGAAATTTTTACATAAACAGCCTATAGTATAGGTGAAGTAGTTAATTCAAAGGCGGCTACAAATTTAAGACTCAACCAATCTTTCTTCCCTTCTTGCATGTGGGGTTGGGTGAATTTTGAGTTTTTTCTGGTTTAGTGTTAATGAAAAGCTTAAAAAGGGATTATGGGTATTGAAATTTTGGTGTTTTGGCACAAGGGTCGAGGTGGTGTTGGTGGTGGTGGGAGCAAAAGCAAAATCAAGATTATGCTCTGTTAATCTATTTTTTTGTATCTTTCTGTTTGTATCGGAGTTTAGGATATGCTTTCTCACTGGAAATATTCTTCTAGAGTGATAAAAATGATATCTTTACTAGCTTTGTCTCTTGTATCTGTGAATTTCAGTTAACCCCAGAAGTTGGAAGTTTTGGTTTCTTGGGGTTTGTTAGTTGTGTTGTATGACTGTTTATTTGTACTAAAGTTGGAATCTTTAGGCAAAAATTTTGGTTTTCTTGGGTTAGTTAGTTGTGTGATTTGTGTATATGACTGTTTATTTGTACTAAAGTTGGGAGTCTTTTAAGCAGAAATTTTGGTTTTCTTGTTGTGTGATTGTGTCTTGACTGTTGTATTGTACTAAAGTTGGAGTCTTTAGCAGAGATTTTGGTTTTTGTTGAGTGAAAAAAAAATGAAGTTCATGAAGTTGGGATCAAAACCAGATACATTTCAAGATCAAGGAAAAGGTGTAAGGTATGTTATATGGTTTTCTGTTATTTTTTGGTTTTGTTTACAAATGCAACTTGATTTTTTCTTTGTTTTTATTTTGCTGCCTGTATATACAGTACTATCTTTTTTTCTTCTATGTAGTTTAACTTATTTACAACTACATACACAGTATATTCCTCTAGTTGAACTTGTGTAACAATATAAAAATATTCCTTCCGTTTTAATTTGTTTGTTTGTCTTTTCAGAAGAAAAAAGTCTCTACTTGATATATCTTGATGTATCATACTGTACTATTTTTAGTTTCAGTCAACAAGATTTAAACTATTCTTGTTAAACTCGTCGCAAAGTTAAAACTAGACAAACAAATTGAAATCATTTGAGCGATAAATTTATTTAATTATTCATAAACAGTGTGATTATTAACCTGAAATTAAAAAATATTAGCAGCATGAACATGGAGTAAGTATTATGCATGCCAGGAAGGTAACCCTTTTTCCGTACTATTTTTAAATATTTTTTAATTTCCTATTTTAATTTTTGTACAGAAAAAGAACTACTCTTTTTTTTTTGCTTTTGATGTTTCTTGGATATGAGTACCGTAGCTTATGAAGTGTGTCTTCCACTTCTTGTGCACATGTACAGAACAATCTTGGAGTTTGCTTTACAGAAAATAGAGACAACTATTAAAAATAAGGGGTTTCTTTTTCTAATAAATGCATTGTCTCCCCGTCCGTTCATATTAGTAGTCGTAGTATTTTTGGTCCGTGGCGGACCCATAGTATAATTAGGGATTCATTCGAACCCCCTTTGACAAAAAACTATACTATTTATATATGGTAAAACAATTTTTTAGTTATAGATAATAGATCTCGAACCCTCTTCGCTTAGTTCGTGTGTCTGTTTCTTAAAATTTTGAACTCCCTTAAAGAAAATTCTGGCTCTGTCACTGTTTTTGGTGTGATTTCTTGTCCTTCGATTTCTGTAACTATCTGTTGATTCCTCGAACCTGGATTATCGTATTGTTTTGTTATTATTTGTATTTTCTTGTACTTCCATTACTCTTTTGTAGAATGCTTTGCACTATTTTTCCTTGAGTCGAGTTTTTGTCGAAAAGAAACTCTCTACCTGTCTTAGATTCCTCTTTATGGGACCTACATTGAATATTTTGTTGTTTGTGTTTCTAGAAATAAGTTAATAGCTGTGAGTACAAAAGATTCTAATTTTATACTCCAATTACTCTTTTTGATCTTGAAAAAGCAGGCAATATTTGCTTATTTTTTGTTTTGGTGTCCCCCTTTTATGTGCCTATTTTAGAGTTTCTTGTTACCTTTTAAAGAATTTTGATGGTGGCTTGCATGAGGACATTCAAAAAGTTGTGTTGATCTACTTTCTGCGTTTGATTGGTAGGTCCTCTATTTAGTACTCAGAGAAAAAAGGCCTCAGTGGGGTCAATGATCTCCAATTATTTGATCTTCTAAATTATGTTTACACCTTGTAACATTAATTACTCTTACCTACTGATTGACATACATGACTGTACTATCTTTTGATTTAAAAAAATGTGAAACAAGGGATGCATTATTGTTTATTGTTTATATAATTATTGTTTAGTTTTTCTAGCCGTATACATATAGTATATACAATTATTGAGGCGAGGGTTCCAGGAAACAACCTCTCTACCTCTGTGAGGTAGTGGTAAAGTATGCATACATTTTACCTTACCCAAACCCCACTCGTGTAATTCCACTGGGTATGTTGTTGTTGTTGTTGTTGTATACATATAGTATATGCAATTATACATCCACCGGCTATTTTTATTTTAGTCAGTTAGGTGAATGACTATCTTCATGAATAGCTAAGTAGGTGAAAATTCTCAGTTTTTAACTTCTTATATTGGTGAAAATTCTTGTCCATGAAGCTGGAATTATAATGTAAATGGATTTATGTTGTGTTAAAGGACGGCGTAAATGAGTTTTACACTGTTGATACATTTTATCCGTTATAACAAGTAATTCAGCTGATCTTTTATGTTACTAAATTACTATAGAACCTTTTCTATAAGTCAAACTTAATCTGGTGGTGTAACAAAATTATACACTGTTAGTGCACAGAAGTTAGAGTCTATGAAAACATGGTCACAGCTAGAACATTGATGTTCATGATTAAGTTTCACAAGGAAACATTTAACAATAAAAGCACTTTTTAGTTGACACAAAGCTAAGATTCGATTGCATTACAGCCATTTTGTTAGTTCTGCTTCTCTTTAGTGCCTTCGGTTGAAGGTTTTATCCATTTGTTTCCGACTCTTTGTCAAATCCAAACGCAAGTTTGTGAAGTTCGTCACTATTGGTGGAACTATAGTTTAACCTAAATGTATCTTCTGTTTTTACTTATGCTGGGGTTGACTGATCGTCCAAGGTTGACGTGCAGTTAATTCTATATACAAGTTCTGTTATTTGCAAAATGATGATGAGAATAATACTAACTACTTATATTTAAGGAATTTCAGTTGTACATTACTTGAAAGTTGAAGGAAAAGCTATCTATCACATGTATATCTCACTCTTTCTCTTCAAAAAAGATTTTATTTTATTTCCTGTGCACTTAACTACTTGCATGAAGATTTTGTTTAGTTGTTTATAATTTGCCATAATGATAATTAGCGAAATCTTAATATCAAAAAGAGGATACTATTAGTAGCTAAATAAAGTATCACTGATATTGTTGTGTTGATTACAAACTACTTTCTATGGCAAATATTATGTTATTTATTGCAGTTATGTGCCGTACTCTGATCATATTCTTAAGTAGTAGATGAATTTTGATCTATTGATGTAGGTACGTGCCGTCTGAGCTGGCAACAGATGTTACCATCATTGTTGGTGAAGTAATATTTTATCTTCACAAGGTAACTTGACCATTTATGCAAAGGAAAAATTACTATAATTTCCAATACATTTCACTAAGCATATAGTACTTGATTCTTATCGTTCTTCTGTGACATTCATTTGAGTTCAGAAAAGAGAAGTACGCGAGTAGAACTCGATTGCTTCTGTTCCTCAATGGGTTTGAACTAGGGATAATAAACAAAGAATTGCATGTGGAATGAAATTATTGTATAAAAGAAAACAATTGTAGTTTGATGAATTTGCCATGTTATCCAGATTCATCTTGTCTTGGTGAAACTGACCTTTAGACCAAGTTAATTCTGAAATTTCTCAATTCTTTACTTACACATCCGAGAGACTTGTTTGTCAGGTTGTTCTTGTCATAACAATGTAAGCTATCTCCATACCTTTATAAGCGAAAATGTAAATGGATAACAGCTTAGCCTTTCAGCTAACCAACATGTTCCATCACAACTTTGAATTTTTAGTGTTGCAACATACTGCTGCAGCCAGTCCTACTAGTCTCCAGTTGGTAATTGTAACATTTACTCCCATGTGGAGAACTACATGTACTTTCCCATCTGAGTTTTATCGGTATCTGAATTACAGTTAACACTGATTTTGGTTTGCCAGTTTCCACTGTTGTCCATGAGCAACAGGCTGCAAAGGCTTGTTTCGAAAGCAAATGAAGAGAATTCTGATGTAATTCAGTTAGTTGATTTTCCTGGTGGACCTAAAGCTTTTGAGATTTGCGCCAAATTTTGCTACGGAATGACAGTGACTCTCAATCCTTACAATGTTGTTGCCGCACGCTGTGCAGCTGAGTACCTTGAGATGACAGAAGTAGTTGACCGAGGAAATCTTATCTTCAAAATCGAGGTGTTCCTCAATTCCAGTGTTTTCCGCAGCTGGAAAGATTCAATTATTGTGCTACAAACCACCAAGTCTCTTCTACCTTGGTCCGAAGATCTGAAGGTGGTAGGGAGATGTATAGATTCTATTGCATCCAAAACGTCAATGGATCCTTCGTCCATTACATGGTCCTACACTTATAACAGAAAAGTGGCGGGCTCAGATAAGATCAAAGAAGTTGGGATGAAATTCCCCGGAAAAATCGAATCTGTGCCCAAGGATTGGTGGGTTGAAGATGTGTGTGAACTTGAGATAGATCTTTTCAAGCAAGTTATGGTGGCTGTTAAATCTAAGGGAAGGATGGATGGTAGTGTTATTGGCGAGGCACTAAGAACTTATGCAATGAGATGGCTGCCTGATTCAATTGAGGCTTTGGTATCTGAAGCTCACAGTAGAAGGAACAAGTCCTTGTTAGAAACTATAATCTGCTTATTGCCTTCTGACAAAGGTGTTTCTTGTTCGTGTAGTTTCTTACTCAAGTTACTGAAAATCGCCATTCTTGTGGGAGCAGATGATTCATCAAGGGATGATCTTGCAAGAAGTATCAGCTTAAAGCTGGATGAGGCTTCCGTCAATGATCTTTTGATTCCAGCAAGGTCTCCCCAAGCTACTGTTTATGATGTTGAACTAGTGAAGTGCATTGTTAACCGATTCATGGCTCGTGAAAGAACTAGTCGGGACAAGAACACTCCCCCGAAGAGCACCAATGATTTCATTTTGGGCCATGCATCATGGTTGAAAGTTGGTAAATTAATTGATGGTTATCTTGCAGTAATTGCTCGTGATCCAAATGTCAGTCTCTATAGTTTCATTGAACTATTGCAATCAATTCCAGACTCAGCACGACCAATCCATGATGCATTATATGAGGCAATCGATATCTATCTGCAGGTTGCTTATTTACTTTTTCCTTTTATATCATAAGTTCTGCAAGTCCTTAATTTAATTGCGATCATCCAAGTTTTCAGTAGATACGTCTCATTCAATTGAACCTAATAGCACTTCTTTGTGTTCCCATGCTTCAATATCATATATTGGACCTGCATAGCTAGCTGATATAAGCAAATAATGGTTTTCTCCAATATATATCATGAGCAAATTAAGAAATTTGTCTTTAGCATAACTGCTACAAGGGAAGTGAGCTGTTTTGGATGCCATTTTTGAAGCTTAACAGCAAATACAATAACTACAGGACAAAGTGGAGTGGTCCAGTGGTGTAGACAAGTTGAGGGAGGCGAGGTTGAGATGGTTCGTGCATGTGAAGAGAAGATGCACAAATGCCCCAGTGAGGAGGTGGTACTGTTGGCTATGGTGGGTTTAGGGAGAAGTAGAGATAGGTCAAAGAATTATCGAAAAAATGTGATTAGACAGAGGACATGAGACGCCTACGGTTCACTAAAGCATGACCCTAGATAAGAGGATATGGAAGTTTGGATTAATTAGAAGGTTAATAGCTAGTAGAGTGTTATTTAGTTTTCCTTATTAGTAGTATTATTAGTAACTCCCCTACTATTGTATTCTTCGAGTTTTACTACATGTTTTCTTTGCTCAGTAATATTTGTGGTTGCTACTGTTTTTTTCTCCATTATTTTCTATATGCTTCATGTGAGCCGAGGATCCATCAAAACCACATCTCTACTTTCGCTCGGGTAAGGCTGCATATACACTATCCTCTCTATACCCCACTTGTGGGATTGCAAGCGGCTATACGATTCCTCATTGTTTTTGTCGCTCCATTTATTAAGCTTACGGTTTTAAAATATCTATCTGTTTGTCTTCTCACTGCAGGAACATTTGAGCTTGACAAAATCTGAGAAAAAACATTTATGTGGTCTAATGGATGTCAGGAAATTAACAATGGATGCATCAATGCATGCAGCACAAAATGAACGGCTACCTCTCCGGACAGTCGTTCAAGTCCTGTTCTTTGAGCAAATTAGAGCAGCTGCTGGAGTTCAGACCTTGAATCACAGAAATACTGATGCTGTAGATTCCAATAGGAAGACTGAAGAATATTGGCATAAAACACTACCAGAAAAGCAGAATATATCGAAGCCATCGAGCGAAATAAGGATAAAAGGTGAAGATCCACAGAAGAGCATGAAGTTGATAAAGAAAGGTAGCAAAAACAGAAGCAGTGGACCACAGTTGATGCCATCAAGATCAAGGAGAATATTTGACAAGCTGTTTGTTGGTAAGGTGTCTGTTAATGGCGAAAACCGGAGCTCTGAGACATCTGGTAGTTCTCAGAGTCCAACCTTAAGGATTATTCAAGGAGAAATGAAGTCATCTAGTTCATGTTCAAGAAATAGGAGGAATTCAATTTCATAAGAAATTCATGTAGTCTTTTAGATTAATCTATGTGTGTAAGAATCCAATTTGTGTAAAAAGTGGTGAACTTTGTTGAGGTAGTTAAGGTGTTCAACCGTCATAGTATTCCCTCCATCTGAATTTAATTTGATTGTTCCTTTTGTTTTGACACGAAATTTAAGACAAATAATGAAGATAAGTGATTTTTTTAATCTTAAATTAAAGATATATCGAATGTATTAAAATATTTTTTGACATTATAGTCTTAGACAAGTGTTTTTTGAAAATAGTTTAGTGCTTTGCTGCATCACATGTTATTCTTGGATGCATTTTAACTTTGGTATCTTTTAGTTATAACATAATATAGAAATATGTTCTTTAAATTAATTTAATTTGATATTTATATTTTTTTTAAAACTTTGAATTAGTATAGATTGACATCTAGTATAACCAACACTAATTGTAACATGTTTTTTTTAGGGGTCTGAGGAGATTTAATCTCACTACAGAGAAATCAATATTCTGTTGTTCTTTTTGTATTCCTTATAAATTAATGTGTGATATAATGTGAAATAAAAATGTGGATATTACTAATGCATAAATTAAAATATATTAAAATGATATAGCTATAAATAATTAGATGTTTGAATTTGAACACACTTGAATATTATTGTATCTTCTAAAAAATATAAAACTTTAAGAAATGAAAGGACAAATATGAAAAAAGTTACAAATATTTATCATGAATTTTGAACAATTTAACTATTTTGAACATTGAAAAAAATCTAAATAAATTAATTAATTTGAAATAGAGATAGTAGTGATAATTAATGGTAATGGTAAACGATGATGGTGGTTGATGATGAATAATGATGATTAATGATAATGATTGTTGACAAAGAAGGTAACTTTTTTTAAAAAATATATATGTATAGATGGTCTAAGAAAGGATGATATATTGAAGAAAAAAATAACTAGAATATTGTTTGTAAGACATTAGTTTACTTGGTATTAATCTACTTTTTATTTACAATCTTAAGTTTTTAATTATAAATATGAAAACATATGTATAGAGTTAACACAAACCATCACTGATTTGCACCATTTCTTGATCTGTATGTGTCATATTTGCACAAATAGTAAAGATGATACAACGTTAACAATAAGATACCGAGTGCAATCCAAAAAATGGAAGAATATACGCAATCTTTATCCCTATCTCGTAAGGCAGAGAGGTTGTTTTGGAGTCCAAAAAAAAGTTCATTTAGCAATGAATCACAGAACCAGGAAATCTCTTACATAGCAAAAAGGCACTCTTTAAGCCATTTTAGTGTATCTGTGACAGTTGCATTCACAATGACATTTCTCCTTTAAGTTTTTACAATCAAAATCTGATCCTCATCATCTTCAGAAGAGGCACAGCTCAAAAATTTTATGGGATAAAATATCAATGTTACAACTAGTGTGGTAAAGATGGCAAAACAACTATCCATGGATCAGTAAACAAGTAAAACTACAGACTTGAAGGCTTCTACATCTCAGCACGATCCCAGTTAATCGTTGGTACTTCAAACTCAGGGTCTGCTTGAAGTCTACTGCGTGGCAGCTTATTCATCAACGCAAAACCTGAAAAGTGTAAAAATTCCAGAAGCATGTAAATATTTGATCAACAAATCAATGAGAGTTGTATACTAACAGCTTTGCCTCCTTAAAGACGGTGATCCCACCTTCAGAGGTGGATCCAGGCTAACATAATGGCTTCAACCTTGCACTAAACTAATTATACTGTTACAACTTTGTGTAGGAAGTTCTGTGGTTCCAAGCTAACCTAATGGGTTCAATCCTCCCACTAATAACCAAACATCTCAGGTTTGTGAGCACGGAAAACAGAGAAACTCCTGGTTGGGAGCATTCTATCTCCTCTAGTGAGCCCTAACTGATGTGGATCCATATTAGTCGATCCAGTAGATTTCAAATATCAGATGTCTAAGGCCAAATTAGGAAAAACAAAAAAGATGGCCAAGAAAACCGGGTAAAATTGAACATTTTACCTATGTTTATCCTATTTCTTTATTAGACTTGGGGCACATGTGTTTGGTCCAAATCTTGTTCATCAATACAGATTATAATGGCGTAATGGTTCTCAAAGTATATGACTAAGAAAGCAATATTTTTGTTTTTGAATATGTTAATTGACAGTAGCTTTTACCTTCAATTATCTTGTACAATGAAGACCACCAACTGTCACTGGAAACCTGGTACTGATCCAGGGTCTCTTCAATTTCTTTGTCGTGTTTACCCTCTAATACTCCCTTCAGAGTGATTACGGCATTCTTTGTTTTCTTCAGGATATTATCCTCGTCCTCGATTTCTAACCGCACAAGGTCATTTTGGGATGAAGTAAGTGTAGCAGCTAGAGCAAACCGTGTTGCAGCAGTCCAACGTGCAGAGGCAAGCCACCTCCTGTGCCCATCTAGTTGTTCGTCGCTCACTATACTGTTGCCCTCTTCCCTTCTGAAGACTATGCTTCGTAAGTAATCAGCATTTGCAGCTCCAGTACTCTGAACCATCCTAGAGAAAGCACTTCCTTCCTTCGTTAACAGTACTTCTGGAGTATCATATTCAAGTACCTGAAATGAGTCCCACAGCAGTTAAATTGAAATAACCCACATAAAGAAAAGGAACAACAAAAACAACAAAAAATTCCTCTTTAGTATATTCAGAATCCACAAAAGGATCCACAAATGTGCAATCCAGCATGATTATTATTACAGGTGAGTTACATGACTAGGGCTAGAGGCAAGCACTCCACCTGACCAGCATCAAGCAGAAGAATTCTGTCACAGTCAATGATAGTGTTCAAACGGTGAGCAATAATGAGCATGGTGCATGACTTAAATTCTTCACGTATGGTTTTCTGAATTAGAGCATCAGTTCTAACATCAACAGCAGCAGTTGCTTCATCAAGAACAAGAATCTTTGACCGTCGAAGCAATGCTCTAGCAAGACTTAAAAGCTGTCTTTGTCCCACACTGAAATTTTCTCCGGATTCCGAGACCTTGAAACATCAAAGTAATTTTTTGTTAGCTGTAGCCGAAATTTGTTTGACAAGGATACTAGAGATAGAAAAGCCAGATAATAGAAGTAAAAAAATATTCACTTTTAATTTATATTAATACAAAGGCTTGAGCCTCTAAGCTATCTAGTTAATCCGAACAGTCAACAGTTAGTTATGCAACAAGCTACTTTGACTAAAAATAGTTGCTTAGGGTTTTCTTTCTAGCAAAACCATAACTATTTTAAGAAGTGCTTTCTAAGTTGTAATATAGTGCATTTGGATATAGCACAACCAATATAATTTCATTTTTCCTCTTTGAAGTGATAGCCTGAGTATCATCCAATAATATCACCAGAAACAATGCACTTTTCTCTTATTCATACAAATTTTGTAGCAATGTCTCACATTTTAAAAGCAAATATTCCATTGTTTCATTTTATATAACGGGTATTTAACCGCACGAAGCTTAAAATTTTATGCTGGTTTATCTATTATGCTAGTGGTAGAGCAAGAAAATATATAATAGTCATCGAAAAGTTAGTTGGATAGAGAAAACATCATATCAAAGTTCAAAATTTGAATAACTAAATGGACCTCAATTCTTGTGAGATAGGAAAGTTGCGAGTAATATTATTAGTAGAACGGTGCCAAAACAATATGAGACGTTTCAAAATAATAAAAGTGTTGGCTAAGTTGGACCGGAAGTAGTTGTACCTTTGATCTAGCCGAGATGTTACTTTTGACGAATCTGCTATGATGAGAAAGGATGCAGATGAAGATACACAAGTAACAAATAGTGCTTCAAAGCATGTGGAGTTTGAGGGACAATTTATTTTTCCTCCAAAAGAAGATGAAGAAACAAACGACAATTTGGAAGAAGAGCTAGTTGAGACGCAGGTTCCAACTCAGGAATCTGAATAACAATTTGAGTCGATTGCAACCCATAAACCCAAAAGAATAGTAAAGAAGCCTATGCGTCTCATAGAGACGATGGCATATGCAACTTCAATCATTATTGATGGCATTCCAACCATTTATAAAGAAGCTATCCAAAGCGGTGAAGAAAAGTGGAAAGTTGCAATGAATAAGGAAATGAAATTCCTTCATCAGAACAATATGTGGAAACTGTCCAACCTCCCGAAGGACAAGAAAGCTATTGGGTGTCAATGGGTATATGCAAAGAAAGAAGAATTTCCTGATCGAAATAATATTCACTACAAAGCAAGATTGTTGGCCAAAGGATATGCTCAGAATGAAGGAATTGATTACAATAAAGTGTTTTCTTCAGTTGTAAAACATTCTTCTATTAGAATTATGTTGTCTTTGGTAGTGCAATTGGATTTAGAACTTGTTCAGATGGATGTAAAAACGTTATTTTTACAAGGTGATTTGGAAGAGGAAATCTACATGACTCAGCCAGAAGGATTCAAAGTTGCAAGGAAAGAGAACATGGTGTGTAAACTTGAAAAATCATTGTACGAATTGAAACAATCTCCTAGACAATCTTTCAAAAGATTTGACAAGTTTATGCTGCGGCAGAAGTACGTGAGAAGCAAATACGATCATTATGTGCATTTTGCGCAAGCTTAAGGATGGTTCTTTTATATATCCTCTCTTATATGTTGATGATATGTTAATAGCTTCCAAGAATTTGACAGAAATTGAGAAGCTAAAAGCTCAACTAAGTAAGGAGTTTGAAATGAAAGATTTGGGAGATGCGAAGAAGATTCTTGGCACGGAGATAATAAGGGACAAACTTTCAAAGGAACTTTGTTTATCTCAGAAAGAAATAATTGAAGAGGGTGCTAGATTGATTTGGTATGAATGAGAAACTAAACCAGTTAGCACTCCATTAGCACTCCATTTTAAGCTTAGTGCTGATATGTTACTAAAGGATGAAGTCGAAGAGAATATATGTCAAGGGTACCATATTCAAGTGTTGTTGGTAGCTTGATGTATGCAATGGTTTGCACAAGACCTGACATTTCACACATCGTTGGGATTGTGAGTAGATATATGCATAATCCAGGAAGGGAACATTGGCAAGCTGTGACATGGATTTTGAGGTATATTCGTAATACCATGGATGTTGGGTTAGTTTTTTAGCAGGAAGAAAATTCATGTGTAGTTGGATATTGTGACTCTGACTATGCTGGTGATCTGGACAAATGAAGGTCACTACTGGTTATGTGTTTACTTTTGCAAAAGCACCAGTTAGTTGGAGGTCTACTTTACAATCAACAATTGCTTTGTCTACAATTGAGGCAGAGTATATGGCTATTACAGAGGCTGTGAAAGATGCAATTTGACTTCAAGGATTACTTGGGGAACTTGGTATCAAACAAGAAACTATTACAATATTTTGTGACAGTCAAAGCGCTATTTCAATTAGCAAAAAATTACGTTTATCATGCAAGAATGAAGCACATTGATGTTCGGTATCATTTTTACGAGAAATCATAGAAGAAGGTGGAGTCACAGTGCAGAAAATCAAGACTATAGAGAATCTTGCTGATATGCTAACAAAAGTGGTGACTGTGATCACGTTCAGACATTGTTTGGACTTGATCAACATTGTTGAAAATTGATGTTCAAAAGCTGAAGACACAATCGAAATTTGGTATTGAGAGAATTGAAAATGTGGGATGGCCAAGGTGGAGATTTATTACTATTTGTATGTCCATCCCACATTGGTGGGTGGACAATTTGTAAGGGATTTTTTTCCTTATAAATTGAAGTATAGTTTTAGGATTTAAAATATACCTCTCACTTGTCTTCTTATCTTCTAAGACATTTTATTCTTCTTTCTCTCTTATAGTATTTCACTTGTACTCTTTGGAGTGAAATAAAGTTGAGTCAATTGTGTCTGAGGACGTAGGTAAAAATAATATTTTATCGAACCTCGTAAATTTGTTGTTCTTTTTTATTTATCCTCTTTTACTATTTTTTGGCTGCTTTTATTTTAGAGCAGTAATTGTGTAATAATCACTCTGTCCAGTTTGCTTCCGCAACAATCATTCATTGTGCAACCAGGAACATAAGTAAAGTGAAATATTATTTTCTTCCTGTATAGTTTATTTTAAATATTTTTCTTCAAAACTTTATCCTCTAATGCCTTCTACAATTTACTTGCAGAAGTTTCCTTTGTGGATGGATACTTCTGTTATCTTCCAAGGAAGGACCGAATGGTACCACAAGCAACACAGTTGATATATTTCCAATCTACATCTCCTATATTTTCTGGTTTTCGTTCTTTTAGAGTAAGATCTAATCCTTGTTGAAAAAGGACATCTTTGACCTCACATTTCCACATCCCAAAGTGTCCTGTTCCGTCAAAAATTTCAACTGCAAACTTCACATTTGCCTGAATTCTTGACATAAGCGAAGATACCAACAACATATTATTGACACTTGAGGTGGACTCCTGTGGCTTGTCTGAGCTGGATACTTTTTTATTTCCATCTCTCATTTTGTATTATAGATACTATTTAATAACTAGCAGCTACACAGACCAAGATAATTCTTTTCTGATGTGGAAGATCAGACTATGCTGCAACTACAGAGCATACTAAGAAAAAATATCTTGACAATACAAATCCAAAAAAAATCTTTTCTGATGTGGAAGATCATGCTATGCTGCAACTACAGAGCATACTCAGACAAAACGTTGCCTGATACCAACTGTTGCTAAACCAAACTGGATAGAATGTGATTATTACACAATTACTACCCAAAAATAATAGCCGCCAAAAAATAGTAATAGAGTATAAATAAAAAAGAACAACGAATTTAAGAGGTTCAATAAAATTATTATTTTTACCTACATCCTCAGACACAATTAACACAAGTAAAATACTACAATAGAGAAAGAAGAATAAATGCCTTAAAAGATGAGAACACAAGTGAGAGGTGTGTTTTAAATCTTAAAACTACACTTCAATTTATAGGGGAAAAAATCCCTTACAAATTGTCCACTCACCAATGTGGGATGGACATACAAATAGTAACACCCAGACCCCACTTGTGGGATTCCATTGGGCATGTTGTTGTAATGGAGGGCTGATTCATGCCCAAAAATTGGAGCAAAACAAATTTGGGTTTTTGGTCCAAATTTGCCGTAAATCCCACTTGTGGGATTCCACTGGTATGTTGTTGTTGTAATGGAGGGCTGATTCATGCCCAAAATTGGAGCAAAACAAATTTGGGTTTTTGGTTCAAATTTGCTGCCCCCCCTTTTCTTAGCTAATTTTAGGGAAAAGTTTGGTATTATTTTTACATGCTTTCTAGTTTAAAGTTTTCTAATTAGGTTGTACTATTTTATTATTTGCATAAAGTAGGATGAAAACCCCATGCTATTTGGCATAGGTTTCCTTTTTATATAGGGGTGAATTTTGTTAATTTACATGAGAACATTATCAATATTTTATAGTTTCTCTTCTTTACACCTTTGTGGAAAGCTACTTAAAATTTATCAGTTCAGAAGATTATGTTGAAATACTTGACTTTTCTGTTTTTGGGCTAAACAGAGATACATAGAAGATATTACCTCAACGATAGACACCCTTGTTTTTTTTAAGGTTCATGGAGCAGTTCTTCTTACTTCACTTGTAAATATGGTTTCAGCACAACCCAAGTGCACTATTTATAAATTTATACAAATTGTTACTTTCTCAAAAAAGAAAAAAGGAAAGGATTGGAGTATCCAAATCCCAAATCTTAAGATATTGGGTTGAGTTGGCCAAGACCTCTATACACTCCATCGGATGCCCTATATATTGGATGTCGGACATTATTATTTAACTCTCACGCATGTAACCAGATTCTAATGTTCATCTATGGAATTTACGTGGACACAAATGTGAAAACATATTTATCACACGTAGGATCTTATACCCAATGAAGGAATCTCATAATCCAACCAAGCCCACAACTTAGACAACCTAACTTACATGGAACACTAATGATGTACACTCAACGAGGAGGACAACTGGACTTCTTATTGCTCTCTCAATTCATTATTGAAAGATCATTCGGTAGGAAGCAGCTTTATTTATTGCTTAACTTCATCTATATTGTGTCTGCAGTCATCATAAAGCCGATATCGGCATGAGTAGAGCTCTACCTTTTTTTAAGATTTCACTTCTCTCTTGAATTATGTAAACCAAATAGCTCTTCCAATTGCCCAGATACTAGCACTTGGAATCTCATATCTTCTGGTGCCTCAAACTGCCAAGTTCTCTTCTCCTTCCATTAACAAACTCCCCAAGATGTCCCCCTTGGGACCTCCATTTCGAAAGCTTAAATACCCAAAAAGCTGAAGGCTTCCGTGTGGTCAATGAAACTAAACACCAATTACATATTATCATTGAGAACTCATAATTTTATTAGCAGTGACGTATAATTCGGTAGAGAAATATTGAAATTCACATACATCTATTTCTAAATTTCATTAACAAAGAAAACATGGCAGTAGCTTTTCCCATACTCGATGATTGTTCATAGCACCAAAAAGTAGGAACAAGTCTTTACTGTCAAATATAGAGGGATTTAGTCAAGGCAAGATAGGAACTCTGGAGGTGCATTATATTCACAATAGTCTGGTGCCTTTTGGGGGGAAGGAACTGGGAGATATTTTAAGACAACTTGCTTTCAGTTGATTATGTGTGGTGTCAGTACATTTCTCTCATTCATGTGCTGTAGAGCATAGGCTTATCATGTGATATACCTTTGACAGATTTACAACATGATTGGAAGGTAGATCTTCAAATGTAACAAACCATCAATTTTTTTCTTTAGTGAAATGATGTATTTGGCCTCCTGTATTCTTTCTTCTCTCATGAAGAATCTTTCTCATTTGAAAAATCCACATAGTAATGATTTTGAGAAAGAAAACTGGTTGAACTAAATGAGTTTTCTGCATACAATGCAAACTATTAATTGTAGCAAACTTATAAATATGCAAAGCAACAAGAACAAACCTCGGCATCAAGACCCAAAGGGTTCCTCCTGATAACGTCCTTCAGGTGCGCACGTTCTAGAGACTCCCAGAGGTCAGCATCATTGTGCTCATTGAATGGATCAAGGTTAAATCTCACGGACCCTGGCCAAAAGCATGAGGATTGTTGAGATAAGATCTACTTAATGGTAGGTTGGTGGGTTGTTAGTCAATTCAAGCCAGCACCGAAAATGAGGAACATATTTAATTTAAAATAAAATGTAGACCAACTTGAAGAATTCTGATAGTAATATATTTTCCTATATTTATATTTTTAGCATTCACCAATTTTTATTTCTTAAAGATTGTTCAGGAGATTTTTCATTTAATATTTTCTATCAACTGTCCAAAGGAGACAAGGAAATAATGAGTAAAAAAAGATGAAGCTACAAGCGACTATTAAGAAAATAACTTCCCACTCAAACACTCAAGGCCAATTCGAAGTTTCTTCAATTCTTTTCCCCTACTTCTAATTTCTTCTACCTCCCATTCTCAGCAGCTCCTTCCCCTCTCATGTTCCAATCATGTTGATTACAAATAAGCCAAGCAGATGCAAGGTACGTAGCACTTCTAGCATGGGACTAGATATTGTGCAACACAGACAAATATATATCTATATGAGAACCGTGGTCTTTTTGTTTCTAAATTATGTCTGTCTTATATGATCATCTGCACCATCAAGCAAAAGACTGGTAAAAGAGCAGACTGATTTGTCAGCGAAAATCAGAAGAAAAAACAACTCAGATTTATATAAAGTTTACTTGTGGCTAAGCTAGAAATGTGAGGTAAGAACACATAGTATACTAAGCAGGCAAGAGAGAAGTGCCTCAGCATTGTCAGCTGTTTCTGCAAATTCTCAAAGCTTTTTGCTTTGAGGGGAACAAAATAGGAGGAGGCTACCTCTTCTATTATTGTACCATCAACCATTTACAAGAATTCAGGAAAAATGGCAAAGGAATTTGACAGGGAGATTCATTTTAGAAAAACATCAGCAGAAAATGTACAGTGTTAAATGGACTTTGGGCCTAACTCACACCCCAAAAGCTAGCTAATAAGGGGAGGACTGTCCAAGATCATAGAAGTCCAAAAATGTTTGACAATGTCCATGAACTTTGTGGATCAAGATAGATCTTAAGTCAGACGGGAAACAGGCAGCATGTGGAAGGTAGACAATATACTTCCTACAAGTCACTAGCATTTCTCTCCAGACATCTGTTCACAGTTCAGAAACAAGTGTGTCCAGACCTATAGCAGAGTCACATTTGCATGATTATCTTCAGACAATTCGATTTGAACTATAAAGATAGTGACATCTATAAAGACAAACCTCCATGCACAGACAATTGGAAACAGAAAAGAAATTCAAAATAATACCTGAGAACAAAACTGGTGCTTGCGGTATAATACCAAGAACCTTGCGTAGATCTGTAAGTCCAAATTTTGAAACATCATAATCATCAATTAAGATCCTTCCTCTTTCAAGTTCTACAAGTCGGAACAAAGCATTAAACATGCTAGATTTTCCAGCTCCAGTCCTGCCAACTACTCCGACTTTGTCACTCGGAGAAATTGCGAAGGATATACCATGCAGAACAGGAGGAAGTTCTGGCCTGTAACGTAAGACGACATTCTCAAATCGAATGGATCCTGCTGAAGGCCATCCTGGAGGAGGACGACTACCCTCAATTATGGATGGACCCTCTGATGGTAACTCTATATACGTTCCAACTCGCTCGACAGCATTTAAGCTATTCTCAGCCAAACTTGCAAGTCTCAGTACAGCAGTTAACAAGCTTGTGATATTTAGGGCATAACTGAGAAGCAAACCCATTGTTGAGGCAAAAGCCTGCTGGTTTTCTGCCCTTTCATTCTGCATCACAGCAAATGTTGCGGTAAGCCAGATCATAAGACCCCCTACAGTCTCCAGACGGATTGCAAGCCATCGATTTCCACTCATGGTCACAAGTGTAAACCTGATATTGTTATCCACCGACTTCCCATTGATGTTGGCCATTCGATCATAAGCTTTATAAGCACGAATAGTTGCAAGACCATTTAGCGCTTCACCAAATTGTGCATAGACAGGAGACCTGGAGATGGAATCCAAACGCTTCACCTCACGAGCAGTGCTCTGCAAGTTGCAGGTTGTTTTGAGCGAATAATAAGTAGCATTAAAATAGAAAAGGGACAAACATCAAAGAGTAAAAACCTAAGGGGAGGCTTAATGGAAGCTAATCCATCCACCAATTGCAATCAACCAGGCACAAGTTAAGGTAACATATCCATTTTCATGAACCAAGATTATTTTCACTCCCCTCCACTAGAGGACTCGAACATGGCACATAACATTACCAGGATATGGATATGTCAGGCTCCAATTTTATTAAAATAATATGGGCAAGATAGTTAAACAAAATTATGGACAAAGTATGTGACACATCCTGAGGAATGACAATTGCTAGTTTTTATTCAGAAAGAGCAACCTCATGGTTAGATCTCAATAAAATGAATGAACGGGCATACCGGACACATTATTCATAACACAGTTCAAATTACATATCAGAAACATAAAATTTAAAAGATAAAGAGTATTAGTTCTCCACGTACCTGATAATATAAATAGGCTCCATAAAAGAGGACCAACAATGGCATTATTGCCCATAAAGATAAGGTACTCACTATACCAATTAGGACAAATGTTGAGATTAGCTGAAACACCTGCCCCAGAAACATGCTTACAAAGGGTGCAACGCTTCTATCTATGTCTCCTATATCCTTGGCAAACCTATTGATAATCCTCCCAAGTGGATTTGTGTGAAAGAAGACCATTGGAGCTCTTAAAATAGAATTAAGCATAGCATCATGCAACTTCTTGGCAGCATAAAGACTTGATGTGATCAGCCAAAATGAATTCATCAGAGTTACCATAACCTGATATGCAAATAATATAAACAATATTTAGAAAAAAAAAAAAGTTCCCCTTCATTAGAATAACGAGTTCTACTGCCCAGCATACAAGGGTATCAAACATCTTGAATCAGTAGGAAGAAAACAGAAACAGACAAAAGCTAAGAGCTAACGATCACATACTTGACCAACAGACAAAAGTGAATAAATCAGATTGTAGAAACCAGCACTGTATCTCGTTGAACTAGTTTGGTCAGTCCAAAAACTTAACCATGTGCTACTCCCAACACGGAGAGCTTCTATCAAGAAATAGCACATAAATAGAATCAGAACCACCCAAGCACCTCCCAAAGCATTTTTGTACCTGCAACATGAGTTGAAGACAACCTAATCAGTATACAAAGGCATGTGATAACAATAGGCTTGGAAAATGCTTCAGCATGAAGTATTTCAATTTAAGGAATGCTCAAATTCTCCCACTTTTCCACCATGCTAGAGAAGAGTTAACATTCTTCAGAAAGAAAAACAAGAAAGCTGGATCAGCTAAAGGAAATCTCAACAGATAAACACAAGCAGACACTTAACATATCAATTTAGACTACAATTTGATCAGGAGTATTCTCTTCTTCGGAAAAAGAAGTTATCCAGCCTACAGAAAGAGGAAGGAAGCAAAAAAACAAAGGCTGCAAACTCATGTATAAACAACAACAACATACCCAGTGGAATCCCACAAGTGGAGTCTGGGGAGGGTAAAAGGTACGCAGACCTTATCACTGCCTCATAGAGATAGAGAGGTTGTTTCTGGAAGACCCTCGTCTCAAAAATATTAAGCCTCAAAAGCAGAAGATACTAGATATGAGAAAAAAATAACTAGAGTGGAAAGCAAATGATGATATACAAATACAATAGAGTAACAAATATAAAATGGATAATAACAACACAAGATATAAAGACACGACTAATCCTACTAACCTTCTATATTACAAGGCCAGACATCATCCTATTCATCATAGCCTATTAACTTTTGACCCTAATACGCGTCTTCCACTCCTTTCTATCTAAGGTCATGTCCTCGGTGAGATGAAGTTTTGCCATATCCTATCTAACTACCTCATCCCAATACTTTTTTAGTCTACCTCTACCCCTCCGCATAACCCCTAAATTCAACCTCTCGCACCTCCTAACAAGGGTGTTGACACTTCTTCTCTACATGTGCCCAAACCACTGCAGTCTTACTTCCCTCATCTTATCTTTCACAAAGACCACCCCTAACCTCGTCCGAATGGTCTCATACCTAATCTTATCACCCCTGGCATGCTCACACATCCATCTCAACATCCTTATCTCCACAACCTGCAACTTTTGGATATGTAAGTTTTTGATTGGCCAGCACTCCACTCCATATAGCAACGACGGTCTAACCACCATTTTGTAAAACTTACTTTTAAATTTAGATGGTATCTTCTAGTTACACAATACTCCAGAGGCAAGCCTCCACTTTATCCATGTTGTCCCAATACGATGTGTGACATGCTGCAAACTCGTGTATGTTTATTTAAAATAGAATGAATTGATATCAAACATTCATTTAAACTACAATGAACCAAACAAAGGAAATTTCTCCCTGCAAGGCATCTGAAGCATCAAAATGCTAGAATATTCTTCAAGATGTTTGCCTCGTTAATACGACTACTACATTAAATAAATATTGATCTTGATAAAAACAGCAGGCTCAATTAAATCTGAATTTTCAATGATATTGCAGAACAAATGAATGTTCAAACTTTCACCAATTCCGACCTCCCTTTATTTATGGGATATTTGAAAGAGAGAATGTAACTTCTTTAAAATTCACTCTAGAAGAATTAGATTGATTCTCCCTGTAAAAATAGTAAAGCAAGATGAGGCACGTCTATTAAAGGAAAATTTTCTATGGAGAAGATATCCCTATCTTAGGTTCAAATCCTAGCGGATAAAAACATCAGGTGATTTCTTTTCATCTACATAAGTTTTGGTAAACACAGTTACCAAGGTACACGACGTTGGTATGAGGTAGCAGATATCTGTAATCCACATTTTAAGGTTTCTTTGATGACTTAAATAAAAGAAAAGAAAATGAGAATTAATAACAGAAAAAAATAAAGTGGGCCAAGCCCAGAAAGGAACTAAGGACGTGAGAAACTAGAAATTGGCAGACACCAAACACAAGAAAAGAAAAAAGAGGAAAACATTGTGAGAGAAGAAAATAAAGGCAGAGGGAGAAGAAAAGCAGAGAGAAAATAGGGATTTCAACCCGAAATATCAAGGTAATGCCTCTAATTTATTATTGAAGTTGATTATGCGATTATGAGTAGATTTTTATGGTAGAACTATGGAGAAATTACGAGGAATTGAGAAAGTTTAGCCTAGGTTTCTTCAACTTCACTCATTGATTTGAAAGGGCAAATGTTATCAAATTCTGATTTTGGATTAGTGTTCTGGAATCTTCTCGCCGAGGTAAATCTGTTTGTGGCCATTGTTTCGGAAATATGACCCTCTGACAGGAGTTGACTTTTTGGGTTAACCTTTGACCACGCGTTTGACTTGCTCTAAAAATAAAGAGAATATACACCCAAGGGTTTTTGACCATTCTAAATCCATTTTGTGTAGGTTGAACTGATCTGAGAGCATTCTTTTGCTTTATCAAAAAGGGTGATTGAGTTGTGAATTTGAGGGTAAGTGAGATGTTAAGCTTTAATATTTGCTTTTCAAAACTTACTTTAACAATGTGTTTTAAATGTCTAGTCCATGTGTTTGGACAAGTGTGTACTTGGCAAATTTGATGATCTTTAACCAACCGCAAATGTATATTTTTGTAAGAAGTACTAAAGTATTTAATAAGCAAATTGTGGTGTGGCCTTGTGCCATGGCATTGGTATCGTTCCTTCGTTGTCGGGATATATATACTATATGTTATGGCATACACATGTTTCCATAATATGTTAGGGACCTATACATATTCTTGTAGTATACTTTGGGGCATTATATATGTTGCCGTGGATTGTTGGGTTGTTGTGTTAATTTCCCTCATTGTTGTTTATGACAAGTCATCAGTGTAAATTATGTTAAGATATGTAATGTGCCTGCTGCACGTCTCTTTGGACCTTACTTCTATTACATTATGATATAATTTGTGTGTATATTATATATGTGCTCAGTGTGTTTGTATTTTCTAAAACTTGTTCTAGGAGTGCTCAAAGGGTTGAGGATCTTACTGGGTTATATTTACGTATAACTCACTTGTTACTTGCATGTCCATGCAAATACCATTGGTGAAGACGAAGCTAACAACTGACGAGTTTGCTAGAGTTGATCTATTTATAAAGGCCAACAATCACATTGTTCATGGAAGCTACCAGAAGCGTCTATCTCGTTTATTTGTTGACGTCAATCACATCTATGGGATATTCTGGGATGTGACTGTCTTTCGTGAAATTAGTCGAGGTGCATACAAGCTAGCCCGGACACCGTGGTTATAAAAGAAATTTAAAGTCTTCAAACTGGGCAATAACTTTAATATGTAGTCTCATTCTTGAAAATCAGGCTAGAAAGGCATGGGAGCTCTTTGTATTAAGCCTAAATACAACTATTTTATTCAAAAGAAACTCCAATAGCTCCAGGTAAACTAGTTTTCACTGAAAGATTGGATATGGAACTTACAGTTGAGCAAATTTATAAGTTAAGATAATAAATACCGGAGATGCTTGCCTGTGAAACCTTTTCTGCATTAGTGTCTGAGTATTGAAAGGTGTTAAGCTACCTCCACACAAACTGAAATCCCCTTCGTCTCTCTCTTTCTCTCTCTCTCGATCTATCTATCTATCTCGTTGTCTCTCTCTATATATGTATGTGTGTGTGTGTATAAAGATGCCTGCCTCTGAAACCTTTTCTACATGAGTGTCTGAGTATTGAAAGATGCTAAGCTACATCGACGCAAACTGAAACCCCCCCCCCCCCCCCGTGTGTGTGTGTGTAGAAAACTTAAAAGGGTGTATAAACTTTAGCCAGATCATTGCCTCGATCTTACCTCATTAGAACATTATAGCTCACCACACCAGTTTCCCGTTCCTCTTGCTTGATAAGAACAGATTTTTCTTCTTTCTTATCTTTTCCAACTTCTTTAGCTACCCCATTGGTCTCACCATTAACAACAGGTTTTGAAGATTTGTCATCATCATCATTTTCCTTCTCTTCTGTATATTCTTCCATTTTCCCCGCATTTTCCATCAGTTTTTGAAATAGTATCCCATTATTTGAGAGATATTCAAAGGTTCCTTCCTCTTTCACCATACCATCATGCACCAGTATGATTTTGTCTACTTGTGAAAGGAAGTGTAGCTGGTTTGTGACTAAAACTCTGGTTTTCCCTTTCAGTTCTCCTTTAATGCACCTTTCAAAAACCTGGTAATCATACATTACAATGAGTGTTTATACATAAGAACTACAGTTGCCACAATATTGTGAAATCAGAACATTTCAGAACATACTGCATCAGGAAAATGAAACAAAACCAAAAAGTGAAAGAATCTTGCTTTGGATTCCTGATAATTCCATCAAAGTAAAACGGTTACCTGGCGGCCCACATCAGCATCCAAAGCACTTAAAGGGTCGTCAAATATGCAAACATCAGAATCGGAATAAACAGCCCTAGCCATGGAAACTCGTTGCTTCTGCCCTCCACTAATATTGACACCCCGTTCACCAATTTCAGTGAGATCACCACCCTAGAATAAAGGCAATTAAAAGTTGAGCAACACACAAAAAAAAGATTGTCCTAACGAAAAACAAAAACAAAAAAAGATTGTAAGGAAGAATAACTATCTAAAATATATTGATAAGAACTTTTGCAGGTATGCTTACTGGAAGCAATTCAAGGTCATGCCGTAATGAGGTCACATCGATGGCCCTATCATACCTTGCAGCATCAAATGCAGAACCAAACAATATATTATCACGTACCTGTAGAACGTAAATATGCACTTCAAGTGATCCACAATACCAAATCTCTTTAATCAGAAGCAGTTACAAGTTGAACCTTAATGCCTATGTTTGTTTCGCTTAAACATGGCACTTACTGTTGCATTAAAAATCCATGAAACTTGTGGTACATAAGCAACTGTTCCTCTTATGACAACCATGGAATCAGAAACGGCAGGAACCTCTCCAAGCATTGCCGAGATTAGTGATGTCTTTCCTTCTCCAGTACCCCCAACAATAGCTACTAAACAACCAATTGGGATATCCAAATTGATATTTGACAATGTTGGTTTCTCAGCCTGCACATTGCAAGACAACAGTTACAGTTTCCAGCTCTATATGCCCTGACAACAACTGACACGTCCACTAATTTCCAAATTTAGCAACTGCAACGAAAATTAAACAGGAACAGAATGCGGAATCTCGATCTAGTGCAGAAGCAAAATATCGAGTAATGATCATATCAACTTGTGAGCTAGTTTGGATTAAACAGTTGCTCAAAGAACTAAAATTTGGAAATATCTATTAGATGGAGCTTGTGTGTGATAACCATGCAACCCTTTCACATTGCATTAAATCCAGTATTTTATGATAGGACTAGGCACATTGAAATTGATTTTCACTTCATAGGAAAAAATGTCATGAAATTTTTGAAGTCAATTGATCAACTTGCACAAATTTTCACCAAGTCCCTCATTGTTCCTCGTATTAGTTAAATCTATAACAAGATTGATACATATGACTTATATGCAATAGCGAGAGAGGGGCGGGTTAGAAGTGGAATAGGAATAGGAATGCATATAGTCTCTCCTACATGGAAAAAAGTCATAATGCATTTGATCGAGGTCATAGTGCATTTGTTGACTATAGGGTTCAGTGTATAAAGTGCTACCAAGTAGTTGTGATTGTGGAAGTAAAAAGTTGAGGTCACAGTGTATCACCGTATTTTGCTAAAGAGAAAAAGGAATTAAATCACTTGGAGAAGATATTTCAGGAAAGCAAACTATGCAAGAAATGCAAGGTTTCCGGAGAAGGATAGGATTTCATATGAAGCTATGAACAGATTCCTCAAAGAAAGGAACAATACAAGAAAATAGGAAAGAGGGAGGCGTACCTATTTATGAACAAACGTATATCTACTTATACTTTTATTCTTTTTTTTCCCTTCTGATAATTAAATGTTATGGCTTTAGCCACTTCTGTTTATGTGAAAAAACATAGGAGGCAGCTAACGGCTACCATAATTTTTGTTTGCAAGACCAAGTGTATTTTTTCTAGCAAAAAAAGATATCGACTAATCTGCAAACCTTTGATTCCCATGAAAAGCATCCATTCTTGATTGAAATTGCTGGGAGTCCAGGCTCAAGAGGTGGATTGGGAAGAAGTATTCTCTCTTCAGCTAAGAGAAGCTCTTCTAGACGTTTCAACGACACGTTTGCATTAACAACCTGCGAACGCAGAGCAAATGTGCAACCATGTAAGTTAAACAAACAGCCAAATGAAGGATGATCCCATTGATTTAGAATCTTCTAATGAGCAACAACAACAACAACATACCCCAGTGCCTCAAAAGGCTCCCGCTCATTGCGGGGTGAGGGGGGGGTCGGATGTATAGGGGTT
>JAABOM020000103.1:1675589-1696366 GCA_011800125.2 Solanum clarkiae
ATTGCGGGGTGAGGGGGGGGTCGGATGTATAGGGGTTAGGCTGCGTACATCCAACCCCCCCTCCTCACCCCGCAATGAGCGGGAGCCTTTTGAGGCACTGGGGTATGTTGTTGTTGTTGCTGCTCATTAGAAGATTCTAAAAAAAAAGTTCAAAGAGAGAAAAAGAATGCTAACTCCTCTTTTCTCAAAAATGCATGGAATGTTTTGCTGTAATTGAAAGACTCAATAGAATTAATGAAGTGCTTAAAAACTTTTCCTTTTTGAGGTAAGAAGTGCATTAAGAAGAAAAATTGACAATTTTATAGTCAACAAACTTTACAGAATAGGAAAAGGTCAAGGAAGAATAAAACGGTGACATATTTTAACCTTTTTTAAAATCAGAAACTTAAAGGTGGCGTATTTAACAAGCCAGCTTTTCAGTGATAAGGCAGAATAAATAAACAAATCAGCGCCAATCTAATATATTTGGTGATTAAAAAGAGTTAACTATTGTCCATTGTGGCGCGTTTTCAAAAGGACAAGTCTCTGGCATCTAAACATTATTCACCTCAATGCAACTTTATTATCTGATAATGCCATCACCGCTGGCTAATTTTAGCTATGACCTTAAATTAAGATGGTTAGAAATGACAAATAATTATTTAATTTTCCTCTTTTTCTTCATTTTTCATGGGTATGGGTGGTTTTAGGTGAGGGACTTGATTGTATAGAAAATGAAACAATATTCAATCACGACAAATGAACTACCAAGTATAGTCGATCTTCTAACAGACTAGAATAAAAGCTACAACAGGGATTCTTCAAAGACAGATCCAGCAAAACCAAGGTTCTTCAATAATTGAAAAAGGCGGCGATGCTATTTAATATCCCATATCAGATTGTGAAAAAACAATTGACAAAGAACCTGTGTTATTATATTGGGAAGCATGAATAGCGGAAAACGCAACACTGCAAACAATGATAGAGCTGTAAATGCCCTTGCTGGTGTTAGATCTCCTCCGAGTAGGGAGAACACTCCAAATGAGATTACAATCACCACAACAGGAATACTGTTCAGAATGAAGCTATTCAACTGAAACGAATAAAAACAAAGTGGATATCAGATTCAGGTTAAGAGGAAAAAAATGGAGGAGAAATCAAGAATGATAAGTAAATTTTCAATTGCAGTGTTGGTGTTTCTTCTGCCCGCAAAGACCAGCTGTGTGCTGAGGTGAAGCGAACTATTTTCATTCATGCAATCTTGTTTATATTTATAGATATCGAAATGTGTAAATATTTTGTCTTAGGTTAGGGGCATGATGTTACTCGACACTCCAAAAATGCTACCGCATTTGTATTGGATCCTCCAAAACTACATTACTTTTGGAGTACCAAAGATGCACCAGGTGGACATGCACCCGGTGGCATTTTTTAAGAGCCTGAGCACCATAATAAGGGTAGTATAGCTGATTCAAGCTTTACTACTGGGACAATACAACATACTGCAACTCTGCTTAACCTCCACAGAAGGCACAATAATATTTCCTTTCTGAAACACAATTCGTGCTTCTGGTTAATTTGAAACTGGAAAGTCTCACAACATACCGCTCCTAGTAATTGTGCTCTTCTATACCAAGTCAGCTCTTCATTCCGAACATCTTGAACCTTGGACTGGAAACTATTCTCCCATGCATAAGATCTGAAAATACATATCACTACAGTTACAAATCATTAAACTGGGCAGTACATTTAGGGGTCTCAAACATGCTTCTGCGAAGAACTATACTTGACTGTGTCCATTGCAGCCAATATTTCATTCATGAGACCAATTCTCTTGTCTGTTCTCTGTAATCCTTCTTTGGTCAGTTTCTGCATCTTGCTTATAACAAATGTCTGCATAACCCAAATATTTTTTCAGTAAGGCAATAGTTAGAGAACTTAACCAAAATAAAAAAGGAAAAGAGCAAGATAATCCTGTGACATGGGAATGGAGGATATCAAGAATAGTTGTGCATACTCTAAGACCATCTCCAACCCACTCTCTGTTTTACTCTCCAAATATAGAGAATAGAGAGTATTTGGAGACAATCAACTCCAATCCAATTCTCTATCTTACTCTCTAAAAAGGAATCTTTTTCTCTTTTCTCAATATAATATTATTATTTCTATTTCATTTTTATTTTCAACGACATATCCAGTGATCCATTTTTATTTTCATATTTCATAATATAAATCTTTTCTTTTTTTCCAAATAATCACCTTATATAATCTTCATGTAATATAAAATTTTATTCCTTTTAAATTATTTATTTAATATAAAATTATATTCTATTCTAAATAGCATAAATTGCAAGCAAATATTACATATCATACACATTAAAGAACAATTCAAATAAAAGTAAAATCATTAATAAAATTATATTTATTAAAATCATTAATAAAATTATTTTACATAATAAATATTATATCACCATAAAATTCTGTTTAAATGACTATATAAATACTCAACTTTCAAGATTATTGCGTTGCTCCCATAAATACTATATTAATGCATTAAGGAGTTCAAAATGAGCATCCTTGTCCTTAATTTTTCTACGTCCGGCTAAAAGTTGTTCATATTGGAGATTTTCATCTACCACCATTTTTGTCGTTGGAGTTGGAGCTTCTGAAAAATCTTGAATTGGTGCATTAAGATCACATTCATTCTTGATAATATAGTTGTTAATTAGAAAATTGTTAATTCATGATGGAAGTAATATACATGTCAATAATATATTTTTAGATGTTATATTACATAAGAAAATAATTACAAATATTAAAGACTTAATTAATGGCCTTATAAAATATAAATAATACTAAAATAATTTTAAATTACATATTTAAGTGACAAAAATTTAAAAGAAAAATAAAGTAAAAAAAAAATAATTTGGGATGAAAGTAGCATACTATTCAATAATATATTTTTAGATGTTATACCAGATTAAAAAATAATTAATGATCTTATATAATAGAAATAATATTAAAATCATCAAAAAGTGAAACAGAGAGAAATAGTAGATCTCCAAATTTGAATAGTTTGAAGCACTACTATTCACACCTCTCTATAAATATAAATAGAGAATAGAGAGCAATTTAGAGGGTGGTTGGACAGCCTACTTTCTATTTAACTCTGCAAATATACAGAATAGAGGGTAAAATAGAGTGTAGTTAGAGATGGTCTAAGCACACAAAAAATGGAACAAGTAGAAAAAGAAAACAATGTCAAAACAGCCACACTGAAAAAATGATCACTGAATTCACAAGAATTAAATAGTTTCGTACCTAAATTCTATGGAGTCCTTTTTTTTTTGTGAATCAGGTTATGAATTTCATTTAATAAATGCATCCAGTAGATGCTGAATTACCAGCTATTCCACAAACAAAAAAGGGTTCGGTCCATGACTCAATGCAGTCTATTCTCAGTGATATTAGGCAGGTGAATCCTTTACCTGTGAAATTATGGGCAAGACTTTTCAAACTACACATAATAGGGTACAAGTCCTGTTAATGCATCTCCTACATCTACACAGGAAATTCTTTACTTCAAACGTACGAACCATCAATACCCTACAATCAGCACCTTTGATTCCAGTCAACATGGAAAATAGAGCAGTTACTTGTATCTATCACTATCTCTCACTAAATACCCTCAAAATCAAGTACTCATATGTGAACCTCCTCCTTTACCATATAAGATTGCAACAGATGACTTTCTTGGGCACATGATACTCCAGCCATTAAGACATTCCTCAGTGCCTTAAACGCAACTACCATTACTTTAAATGATTTATTCGCGAACTTCTGGCACGTGTCATATTCTAGTCATCTAAATGACTTTCATAATGACCCATGTGGCCATGTTGAGTAAAATTCTCTATCATCTTTATACAACTTGTTTGGGTTGTTTCCCCTGTTACATAATTATGTTTAGTGACCTTCAATTGAATGAAAACCATTTTGGATAGTTCTATTAGCATAAGAACATGATCCAAAAGAACTTGGGTGTAAAAGCATTTGCCCTTTAATAACAGAACCAACTCCTTTTCTTCTTGTTGCTAGAAAGTTCTCTTCCCCAAGCAAGCATTATCCTCTAAATTTAGATACAAAATGAAGAAGTGGAAATATCTACAAGAGAAATATACAAATGTCGTAAAGTGCGAAGAGGAAAAGAAAGCTCCTTACCTGTATGGGAAACATAAGAACCAACAAAAGTGCACCAATAATTGCTGCAACCCCCAATAGCTGGTAAAGAAGAATCAATGCAACAATGATCCGGAAAGGAGCTGACCAAATAGTATGAAGTGACTGACATATTTGCTGGAGAGATTAAAAAATGGCACCAATGTCAACACAGCAAAACAATCACATCTGAAACAAACTTTTAAAACGGGATTCTAATTAGTCTAGGAACATAGAAATTCATAAATAATGCATCCTCTCCGTAAAAGGATGTTCACTGTCATCTCTTTACGCCCTTTGAGATCCAGAAGCTTCAATTTCAGAGAAATTAATGGTTAAGAAAACACGTTGAGGGAGTGGAAATGGAGCAAAATGATTGGGAAACGGAAGAGCAACACGAAACTGTAAGTCCCACGTGATAACACTCAAGCTATCACAAAGTAGTCCACTAGGCTTTTGGCTCATAGAGAAGGAGTGAATTGTATCAGTGGGCTTATCTATGGGGAGACACGTGAGTGATTTTCTACAGAATGTGATTCATAATGATGTTACCTATATTGAGCATACCCATCAGAAGATGGTGACTACAATGGATGTTGTGTATGCACTCAAGAGACAGGGTAGAACTTTCTATCGTTTTGGGGTTTGAGGTAAGAATTGGTTCTGACTTTTGTTCTCTCTGCAAAAGTCTTGCTTTCAAAAAAAAAAAAAAAGAAGAACGAGAAAGGAACAGCGATGGAGGACTGGTGCTCAAGGAAAGTTGGTAAATCCATCAAGAAGATCTAGAATATTCCAGCATGATTTTTCTGGGTAGTATGTGAAGAAAGGAACAGCAGATGTTCTGGTTTATCAACTACTAATCCAGTACTCAAAGTCTGAATGTATTTTTGTTACTCTACAGTTGGTGCAAGCATTCCCCTGAGACCTTTTTGCATTTTGTTAGCTCCCTGGAGCTATAGCTAGTACATTTTGGAGCTAAGACCTATTTTTTATAATTTAGCATCCTTTTATTCTTTTATTTTGCATCTTCTTGATGCCATCAATGAAATTTCTTACTTCGTCAACAAAAAAAAAAAAAAAACAAGAATGATTACTCTGTTTGCCAATGGATACCTTTTTGTTGGGGACTCTATTTGGGTGTGATTAGTGTGGTTTCCTACAGGAGTCATAGTTTAGTTATAGTATTATTGGTTGTTCTGTAAGTTGGAATTGGTAACAGTAGTTTTAGAACTTCCAATATTCGCTCTATTTCAAGGAATGTTACTGACTGATTATGTGATTCAGTTTCAGAAAAAACAAAAACAAGAGAAGTCATTCACTGGTGGTTCACAAATGCATCAAATAGTAATAAGCAAATGTCCGATAGCCACCTGCACCTCAGGTGTAATCACAAAAGCAGCTTGGGGCTTCAGCAGGGCCTAGCACCGGCCCCAGTTCCTCCAGTACAGGCCCCAGTAGACATGCTGCTCCAGAGGCTCCGGCTGCACAGTCAGAGGGAGCCATACCTTTCCAGGATCAGCAGGTACCTTGGGTATTGGGTTGGCTTGCCCGTAGGCGGGATCTAACAGGCACCATCATGACCTGAGAAGTCAGGTGGTGACAAGTTGATATTGTGTTTTGAAGATGGGTGTACTATTTCATCTTAAAATTTGAACTTCTACTGAAAGGAATTTTATGTAATCATATATCCTAATGTGACCTGCACACATGGACCTGATTCTTTTATCTTCCGCATATGGGAATATTCTGTAATGGTACGCATTAAACTTTTAACCCAGAAACTATCAGCCAATCTCTGAGATGAGGGTGCGATGGTCAGTCTAGAGATTGAAAGGAAACTGAAACTTTTATACCGTATTAGATTTATATATCATCACAAAGTGTAAACTTATAGAGAAAGGAAAACTTATATATTTATTCCATCCGCCAACATATATAGTCCAACTTTTTATGCTCCCAAATCTAGAAAACACATACTAGCTAGCACAAACAAAGCAGTCAGTATCTTAAGATGCATTCCAGTGCAAGTCTCCAGTGACACATATTTTATGACTTTATGTATTTAGTGCGTATATTCAATTATATCCTCTGATACAAATAACAATTCTGAGACCTTTGTGTAATACGTTCAGGATTCTGATTTTTATTGGATAGCACCTGATTCAGGATGGTTCATGCCAGCAATGATTGTGATATTGATAGAGAGATGAAAAACAAAATGTTTTCAAAGCTTTAGTTTAATTGTCATAAGTTTTTTGTACTTATGAATTGATTTTTCAACATGACAACAATAAAATACCAAGCGTGTCCCACAAGTTGGGCTTCTAGCATACTTATCTTTCATAAATAAACAATAAGTGTCCATTGTAAAGCATTTTTCTGATGCATTTTCTTAGTGAGGTTATGTATCTTATGGTACAAACACGTTTCACAAAAGGGCATATACCAGTAAGACTTAAATCCTTAAATCAGCAATCTCTTATCCTGCTACAAAGTAATGTCATAGAATATTCAACTTGTAAGAGACTGCAGAACTAAATAATATCAGCAATAATACAACCAACATGCCTGGAGTGCTTCAGAATCTGTTGTCATCAAGTTGGTTATCTTTCCTGATGCAAAATTTTTCCGACTTTCATGGGTTAACCTCAAAGACTTCCGGAAAACTGCTGCAATCTACAAAAGCAATTGGACGTAATCATAATCCTTCCACCCGCTCATCAAAAATGATCTATAAAGTTCTAGAATATATAGGAAATAGTTGATCAGTTATATATTCTATATTACCACGGACACAGAAAGATGCTGCTTCAACATACAGTCTATAAGAAGCAATGAGTAGGCTAAACTAACTCCCAGAATAACTCAATAATAAGCAACAAGACAATGCATAAATACAAGTCATATCAAGACGCTACTTTGAGTCATATCAATAGTCACATTAAAAGAGAGTTTTAACAGATAACCTGACAAAGTATTTCTAATCGAGGAAACTTTAATGCTTAGTGTTGAACTTGATCTACATTCCATGGTACCTCTACAACGTACCAAAATTGACCAAAAAATTGGCACTAATGGGTAAAAGAAATTACATGATTGCAAAATATTAGCATATACCTAACAGTCTATTTTGTGTTAGGTGATCATGAAATGTTCTCTCCAGAATGATGATTATTGTCATGATAATTAATTAAAACAAACAAGGACTATGGCCAAGACGGTTCTTCTGACGAATCCTGATAGCTCCTAAAAAAGACAGATCTGAGATCCAAGTCTTGCACGTTAGGATAAAACAGAAAGGAAAAAGAATAAGCCTCATAATGAAATACTATCACTAGAAATTATACTTCATATACAACGTCGCACAGAAAAT
This sequence comes from Solanum clarkiae, assembly GCA_011800125.2. NCBI lineage: Eukaryota > Viridiplantae > Streptophyta > Magnoliopsida > Solanales > Solanaceae > Solanum > Solanum clarkiae. The sequence goes on from JAABOM020000103.1 coordinate 1,683,160, forward strand.
GGAAACAGAAAAGAATAAAGAAGATTGGACATATATCCCAATAGTGTCACATAATCCAACAATATAAGAATTAATGTCACTTCTAGATCTAATCTAGGCTAAATAAAGCAGAGGGGATGGAAGAAAGTAGAAGGAATCTGAATTACCAAAGTAGATCTCAGGCGATATCCAACACGCATGACATTCTGAAAATACTGCGCTTCGCAGAGAACACCAAACACCTAGAAGAAAATTTGTATTTAAATAGTGTCAGAACCACTGTTACATATTGAAATGGCATCAGCCAGAGGCCGCGGGAGGAAGAGAGTCAAGTAAAGTTATTATTTAAAAGAAAAACTAAGTTTCTAATCACGCTCTCAGTAGGTAAAAACCATTAGCAGGGAGGCAGTTTAGACATATCGCCTCCAGCTATTTGCATACAATTTCTTTTAACTCAGAGCAAAAAGCCCACAAACATATGGCAGCAACACATCGACGTCTGACTATTGGTCACCAAACACTGGGACCTCAAAGCACGCCAACTTGTTTGATGTTTCCACTGCATAAGGTTTTGGTTTTACATAGTAAAGTCCAATGCAAGCAGTCTGAAGACAATTTTCTTAAAGAGTCAAATGCAGAGAGACCAAGATAGAGCATAAGCCAGTATCTTGATATGTCCACCACAGGTTGGTATAATAGTCTTACCACTCCAATAAAAATTGCGACTGCATAGATGTAGCCTATCCATGCTGGATCACCTTGTTGCATAGACTGTTGCATGGAGATACAAGGAACCGTGATTAGATGTCAGAAAATTTTAAAAGATAAAAGACTGAAATCCAATTAGATCATCTCCAAACATTAGTATGTCAAGCATGGACATTGTTTGTATTGAAAACCACCACTTATATAAGCTGATTTCACATCATGATGACAATTACTTTGTTGACCTGATCAGCACATCAGAGAAATGTAAATGATGTATCACCACTTTTGGGAAGATATTAATTTATCTTGGTTCCTCACACCAAGGATGCATCAATGCATATCAAGCACAAACAAAATGAATCACAACTCAAAGAGTAAACAATAAGATTCTTTTATAAGCATATAAGATAAGATTTATACCCAACCATAGCAAAAAAAAAAAAAAGGAGGCAATGACATCGATGATTGCCAAAAAAATAATCACTAGATGATAATTTCAGGCTTCTAGAAAGTTGCTAATCACTTCAAGACTTTTCCAATAAGTTCCAAACAAAATTATTACGGCACCATATATAATGACAAGCCTGCTGCACCATCAGAACAAATAGGGATATCCTTACTACATCCCTACTTGCCTCCAAACACATGAGAACCAACTAAGAAAATATATTTGTGTTCCTTGCATATCCTATTATCTAGATTACAACCTTTATCCCACTTTTCTTAAGATACACACAACCTCCATACTTACTGATGCAATCAAAGGCCAAATAAATGATAAGTTAGGTGGAGATCATTTTAAAAAATTTAATGGTGAAGGCATAAAAGGATTAAAGAAGGATGGAACCTAAAACTTCATGACCAATGCACAACTAGTCTTGTGATACCAAAAGACATTGGTAAACCATCCTTTTTCTCCGGCCACAAAAGGGTCTGGTTCCAAGTCCTTACAATTCTCAATTTGCAGAATGTGCAATTGCTTTTTACCTGTAAGAGTTGGTTTAGAATGAGCGGTCCAATGAACTGGGAAACATCATTGCCAATCTATATGAAACAAACAACAAAAAGTTAGAAGTTTGGTATTTCAACTGAATACTAACAACGCAAGAAAACAATTGCAACTTCAACATGTTTTCAATATGCCTCATAGTTCATCCAGTAGATAAATACATAAATTTGTAAGACAACACATGGTGAGGTTTACAAAGTCATATTAATTAAAGATACATAATATTCTATACACGTTCTTCAGAAAGCTAAAAGTTATGTAAGGTACAGAGAGATGGAAAAAGGAATGTGCAGATATAGAACTTCGAAAATTTGTCGCATACATGATACATATATTTACACACATGTGAACATGAATGTGTGTCTCTATATCTCAATGTTATTGATGCGAGCAATCTAAACTTATAGATACGTTTATTGTTGTTGTTATTGTTATACTACATATACATATAACACACATATATAGGGTTTTTTCTAACCTACTACGTTCATGTAGTAGGTTAGCACTGTACCCATTTTTGTTTCTCCAAAATGCCTATTTTCTTCATTTCGACACAAAATGTAGGGAGTTTTTCGTCTTTCACCAAAATATCCTTTTCTTCTCTGCATAAATGCCTTCCAAGATGGGTCTGATTGTTACAGAGGATATTTTTGGCACTTCCAAAACATCATAACAGAAACTAGAATTAACTTCTACAGATGGGTTGATTAGAGTTGAACCCAACAAGCAAAGCGCTTAAATTCAAACCAGTAATAACATCTGATCATATTTTTAGACATGAAAATCAACATTGAAACAAATAATGGAGTTGAAGCATCCATCAATGGTGTGAAGAGTTTGATTTTATTGGCATTTGTAGTTTGCTGTTACTGCTAACATCAAACATCAGAACTAGTGATTGGTAGCTAAGAAAAATTCTTTAATGGGTAAACAATTAGATACTTTGTTACTTTATTTTCATAATAGTGACTGTGGCGGCAACAGTTGTGAAAGACAGCAGGAACAATAGGTTAGCAGACAAGCATAAAGCTTTTACGTGATGCATTCTGAATATTATTCTCTGACAGAATTCGTGAAGTATTAATAATCAGACAAGATGTAACAGGAGAATCAACTACCTTCCAGAAGCCTCCCCACCAAAACCTGCAGAAGTTGAAAGATGGCAAAATGCTTAGTAACTTAACATATCAACTGATTGAGCGATGTATATCTTGGTATGCGAGAATACTCAGCAAACCAGAAGCATGAAACATTAGGCAATGTATTTACCTTCCTCCAAGACTACGGTTTAAAGCTCTTAAAAGCCATGGTTTAGGTCTTTGAGACTCCTCTGCCCAACACTTTTGAAACCTAAATAGTTTATCAGAATGTTAATATATCTGCTTCATCCAATTTATTTTGACTTCTTTTATTCACTTCTTGGATAACATGAAATCTTAGATGAAGAAAGAGGAGAGGAGCACCCTTACGAGTTGTTTAGAGTTTCAGTCCGATCCCAAGTATCCAGTTTCCACACATCCTTTTCTGTTAATGGTCTTTTATATCCAAGTTGCATAAGAGGATTCATCCATGAAAAAAGAATTTCTGCATAAGAAAGTGAGTTGTAAATATCAGGTCCCTTGTAGCTGCATGCTGGTAGCAGTTAAGATATGCTATTCATTTATATCTCTGTTTCTTCTAAACAAGTTATTCATACAATTTTTCCTTTCTTAAAGAAGTTAAGATAATTGCATCAATAGGCACACCAAGATGGACAACAGCTTTATAATACACTGATTTAGCCTTAAGCTTCAAAAAAGAATCTAACTATTATAAGCAAGAGTATTTTCTATTTACACTAAAAAAGTACAATAAAGATACAAAGTAACTCTTCACACTCTATGGAGCACTGCCGATAGATTTAAAACCTCCTCTAGTCTTTCCACTCCAAGTAAACCATCAAAGGTAAAGAGGGGGCCTACTTTACATGCTTCCTTACTTAATCTTCTTCAAGCTCCTCTTAATAGTTTCCAGAGATCCTCTTACAGTTTCAGTATAGAATGGTCATACCGAATAAGAAAAAGGAAAAATCCATAACTCTTTTGTACATCGGCAGTGCAAAAGCAAACTCTCTACATCTTCATAGTGATATTACACAATGAGTGCCACCTCACAACAATCCTCTACTACCTTAGAATTTTGCAACAGCTGCATTCTAGGCAGCCCATTCCAAAAAGACACCTCCTTTGGCATCTGTGGTTTCCAGATGGAATTCCATATACATGTTGGGTGACCTCGTTGAAAGGCATGCATATAAAAGATTTTACTATCATTCATCCTCTTAGACCTTTTCCATAGCATACTTTTCTTTCCAATCACGAAGTGTGTGACTTCACATTTTCATGGAGAGGTCTACAAGTCCCAGTTCCACATCTTGAAGATATCTTCAGAAACATAAATTCAAAATCATCTCTGAGGTAATACTAAAGAAGATTAACTACCATTGTAAGTCTCATTTTTTAGGAAGCAGAGCAGACATAATGAACCAAACCAAATGATTGTTCCTCACAATTGCTCCCAGTGATGCAGCAGAACCATGCAAAATAGGATATCAAGATGCACCATCTAAAATGCAAGCCCACATAGATCCAAGGGCAAAAATATTTAAGGGATGAACACCCAAATCACAGGCACTAAACCAAATGCAAATACGGTTACCATCCCCACTTCAAAGTCAATGAAATTGAGAAGATCAACTTCACTTACATTATCCCCTTAAGTCTGTAGGTTCCTTCAGTAACACAAAAATTAAAGCCAGCCCTTAATTTTATACTTGTTACAAGCATATATATGTCTAACTATCTAAAAGAAATTAAAACCCAACCTCTGAACCTGGACAGCAGTGAATCCTTAAACAAAATTTAGATCTTAAAGGTTTTTCCCTCATCTCTGAGTAGACCTTGTTACCATCAAGGACACCAATTTCTATTACTAGGAAGGACATAGTTACAAAATCCCCATACAAGTGGAACTTTGATGCCCTAGGAACCAACTGTGGAGAAAAGTAAATACTTCAACTTTGATGAACACAGCTTGGGGGTAACATAGTCATGGATTTAACAACCAGCTTTCTCTAATGCAAGAACAGTTATAAAAAGTTCTGTCCGCAACCAATCTGGGATTCTAGAAATGCTAGAATTCTCCCAATTTAATTTGCTTGTCAATGTAAGTGTCTCCTTCCTCCAACTTTTCTTCATCTATGCCGATCTTACATCCTAGTCTTTCTATACATAGAAGCTAATATTATATCAAATATGAAATGTGACCTCATCCATAATATGAATTTGACATTTGTGTACAATGAGACTGCAAATTTGGGAACTAATAAGATATTAGTAGTCCTCATAACATCACGCCAGACACTAGTATAGAACTCCTCCAACCTCCCTCTCTCCCAATAAACAAGAAATGAAGAGGTCAAGGTAGAGTTAAACGATGAGAAGCAAGTGTGATGAAATTCACAGGGGGACTATACATCAATAGACAGATATCACTTCACTAGACATGTTAGTTTCTTAAATGATGAGGCATCAATAATCTGGTCAAGTACTCACGTTCCCAGGACCTAGCCCCAAATTGGGAAATACCTGAATTCCTAATCAGCCTTAATATGTGCTCATGTCATAATCAAACATATAAAGGACGTCAAACCTAAATAATCAAGTGCATGAGAAATTTATAGTCACATACGGGAAAGTATGTTGGCGTGCCTCTCAGGACAAATCTGCTCGCCTTCAGGGAGTTCATCATATGCAGTGTTGTCAAAAGATTCACTTTGAAGTGGAGAGTACCCGGGATAAGGATCCAAATCAGGAATATAAAACAGCAGGAGCAATCCAAACAATACCTACAAGTAGAACCAATGAGATAGGATTCAGTTTAATTATTAACTTAAAATTAAAACCATAAGATCCAATAATATAATGAGTCAATTGATTCCTTCATAAGCCTGAATATTTAACTTCAAGATTGCCAATTGGAAATCAAATATTGCATCAATCTCATGCTTTAGGAAATACAAGCTATCTTACTAATGAAAGGTTGAATTATTCAAACTATTTAGCCTAGGGATAGACACAGTGCACTCCAAACATAGAGTGCCTAAATGGAATGATGGAATTGTCCTCTCTAGTTTGCAAGCTTCATTCAGTTCATCCTTCAACATATTTTGAACGAGGATTGTGTAAAGAGAACTCACATTTTTGGGCTTCAATTGAGCGGCATCGTTCTGGGGTCTTGGTAGTTCCAAACATACCATTCAAATTGATATAGAACAACTTTTCACAGTTTATGGTTTAGAATGACAACAAGTGTCACTTTATGACAAAAACAGTGAATGGATCCTTCTAAAACATTCTCATTAGAATTGGCAACTAAGCATTACTGCATGGATGCTGCAAAAATGTTGGCAATACTAAGAAGGAATAACAAGAAAGGGTGTTTAGTGAACATTTCGCCCACGCCATTTGATATTCGCATCTTAGTTTGACTGCAGGAAGTTTTAAGACTATAAAGAAGACATTTGAATCTTGTGATCTTAAGCGAAAGGTGTGTGTACAACAACCCAATGAAATCCCACTACATAGGGTATGGGGAGGGTACACATCCCAAAAGTACCCTTTGAAATTTGAATCTTGAAGTCTTAAACAAACCATGTCAATCTTATAAGGGAGTGTCATTAAGGGTAAACTGAAAATGTAGGAACAAGAACTCTGCAAATATAGACGTGTAGCCTGTTTTTTCTTTTTTTTTTTTTGAAACAGACTAAAAAGAAAAGTAAGCAGTTGCAATAACAATTTTAAATGTAGCAGTGGACTTGACAATTTGTCTATGTAAAAAAATGTATAGTTTGTGGAACTACACAAATCTGAAACTCATTTCTTATAGCCGACTTTGTGAAACTAAAAACTTTAATAGCACGGGACCTTCTTGATGACACCATAAAGGAGTTTCATTGCCTATTTTAATTCCCTCATGCTCTTGGTTCTATTTGATAAACTTGTGTCGTATTTCACTTTAAAGCAAATTAATCACGAGAAACCAAGAAAAGTTTTAATTCCAAGGGGAATCTGTGACTGTTAATGTACTCACAGATTCCAAATTTTCTTATTTCAGCAGTCATACCAAAACTATTTTACAAAAAAATGAAGTTTCTTCACTATACTGCTCAAGTTACTTTAACTGCAAGAAAAGCAGAAAAGGACTAACCACTGCCATCTTTATGAATGCAGAAGTATTTGAACTAACAATTCTGAAAGTTATAAAAGTTTCTCTGTTTTGGAAAATTCCAGAAACATGAAATACAAAAGAAAACTGTGAAATAGCAGACAAAATTAAATTAGATTAAGCCTCCAATGAGGTAAAGCAATTTTTGCTCCACAGATAACCTGCAGCGCGTTCCAAACTTCATTCTAATCATTAAGCTTACTTTCCCCTTTTTGTATTAGTGCCTATGTCCTCTCGATTTTGGGCGTGCTTCCTAAGTCCGGTACCTGTCCTATTTCTTCATTTGAGCTTTTATACTTATTCAGCCTGATTATTGGGACACCAGACAGCACATTTACATGACTTTACACCACCAAGCAAAGATTTTTAAGTAACATCTCTTGATAATCACATAATACGAACTCTACAGCACATGAAAGATTTTAAAGCAACAAACCTGGACAGCAACCTCACTGATGTACAAATACAGTACTGATCTGCACACAAATATAGACAAAATTAATTAGCAAAGGAAAAAAAAGATGCGAATGAGCCAACCAACTGAGCATATCTGTTCATATGGGAGTATAGAATTTATGAGCTTTGGAACTAAAACCTACAAAGAAAATATTGAATCCTGATAAGCCACCTAAACATCAACCAGAAACAGGCATTAACCAGTGACAATGCTCAGTCTCCCACCAGTGTTTAGCTTGCTTCCAGAAAGATTTTTATCAGCATTACAGCAGCAGCTTACCTTGAGGACCTTCAATTGGCTTTACCGGAAAGGAATTACTGTTGGCAAGTAGGGAAATCATCCTTAACTATCAATGAGATTTGACTTACTCTTTTTTTTTTTTTTTGAGATGGTAAGACATAGTTCTTGAAGAAGAAAAAAGAGCAGCTGTTTTTTTTTTTTTTTTTTTGGTGTGAGTATTTCTAAATGAGAAAATATACTTATGGAGACTTTACAAATTTTTGTATAGAATGCAGTTATAACTCTTAAAAAATGCAAGCTCACTAAGAACCAAAAGGGGAGGGGGGTAGCTTTTTTCACGATCAAAGAAGAAAAGTGGAATAATTACCACAGCATTTGGCAATTTCAAACATATTGCATAAAATTACTCAAGTGCTTACTGACAATAACACCCCTCATGCACCGGTAGAAAGACAACAACATCAAATATGAGAATAACCAACCACACACATGGAAACCTTCATTCATTGCATCAGTTCGAGAACTATCTAAGAGGAGGAACAACTTACTCCTTATAGTACTCTCTCACAGTTAGGATAAGATTAAGCATCACAACGTTCCCCACCAAACAGTATATTAGTCCAAACCGAACAGACCACCTGGCCTCACGAATATACACCTTTGTCTCGACAACAGTCATCACCAGCATTGAGAACCAAGCAAGAACCTCAATTGTCAAGGAAATAATCTAAAGAATGATCATACGACGAAAAGTTAGAAGTAGCATAAGATTAATTTTTGTCTGTTAGAATTCAAAATTTGTTATTACTAGAACACATTATTATCTCAACTCGTTCTCTAAGAAACAACTTTCAGTATATCTTGCACCATCATTTGTCACCATTAAATGGGACAGGAGAACACAAGATGGCACAGTATCAAACATACCAGCACCATTAGTTTAAGGGTAACTGCAGACCAAGTTACGTAAAATAAAAGAAGGAAAAGAAACTTATGCAAGAAAGATCAAAATAAAATATATCATCCAAAAAACTCCGCAAGTAGCAGCAATTTCATCAGACACCTCGAATTGATACAGCGAGATTGGATAAGCTAGATGTACGATTCTCTTTGTTCATACTCTTTATTTTTTATTTATATGGTAAACCTCTGCAATTCCAAATTATTGTCTTTACAAGTTGCATATTTAACTTAGTGTTACAAAATAGACCTTGGGGCCTAACTCAACCGCAAAACCTAGCACATGAGGTGAGGATTGCCCAAGACCATGTAGAGAGACAAACACCTCATCCCTCCACCAACGTGGGACACGTAACACCCCCAGCACGCCTACCAGAGCATGGAGAACATAACCCCAATATTGAGATACACAATAACATGAATGGATTTGGTTCTAATATCATGTTAAGTTAACAGATCTTTTAAGTCTAACTCAGTTCAAAAACTAGATCATGAGGTGAAAGTTGAAACTTGTCCAAAACTATATAAAGAGACAAACACGAATGCATTGAAAAAAATCTACCTCATATGGGGCAAGACCAGGCTGGCCATCTATGTTCAAGGCTGATATTTGCATGACCAATCTAAACAACGGCTCAGCAGTGCAATAAGCAGCTAAAAGACCCAGCATGTAGTTATAGTAATTTGACCTCAAGCGGAACCGTTGGACTGAAAGATCTTTCATCATTTTCCATAGTCGATTTAAGCACAAGGCCAAAAGGACCAGATAAGAAACAGATATAACCAGAGAGTTTGTTCCACATGGGGTATAAGCTCCGAAGGCATTTTCCACAGCCTTTGACCACACACCATTAGCCACTGGCTGGCAATACCAATCCAATGGCTTAAAAGCCATTGTAAGCAATACCTTGTGCAACCCTCTACAAGAATCAATACTTTCTGGTACCCTGCCTCTACTTCAAATGAAAATCATGTACCCTGCATCACCTCTGTAGTTAGCCTGCAAGACAATAAGCTCATTTCTCAGTGTATCATGCACATTTCACCCTATTCAGAGTCATGAAAGGATTTGACCATGACAACTACAGTATAAAATTTTCAGCTTTATTTGCAAGATATAACTCGAGTCATTAACATGAGAAGATGTAGAGTTTAGGCAGCAGGAGCTCTCACATCCATTGCTTCGTCCACAATTACAGATATGAAGTTGAAAAATTCAAAAGAGAAAACATTTAAACTACACTTGTACCCTTTGCTAGAGAGTTGTAATGGGTATAGAGTACTTCACACTCACCTAGTCGCGACTCATTAATTATTTACTCCCCAAACTATATCTTTCATCAAAGATCAATACTATCCAATCCAAACTCTATCTTGAGAAGTCAATTCATGAATCATCCGTATCTATATCTTTTTGTTTTCCAAAATGGGAACTTCATGACATCAATTTATTTTCCACATTTAACATCACTTTTAAAAATAAATTTAAAAAATAAGCTAACAAAGTCTTGAAAAAAAAAATTGTAGAAGGCAACCACTTCATGATTGTAATCTCAACCCAACACAAACTTCTGAATACATAACCCCCAAAAGTTCCAATGTTCCTTAATGGAAAAACCCAAATTCTTCCAGTAGTGTAATTTCAGCTACTAAGCAATACGCCTACTCCCTTAACCAGATGCTCTCTCAAATTCGAGACCTAGATATGAGAATATCCTTGCAGAGAGCGCTTCCCCCAAATAGACCCTTGATTAATCAAGCTTCAATATGAATACCAAAAAACAATACTGGAAAACAGCTTATACTACAAAATAATATAAACAAGCAAAAGTGTAAATTACCTTAAAATATGAATCAAACAAAAGTATACTTTTTTCGAAAACAGGAACTTCATTAATATTTATCAACTACATTTATCTTCAGCATTAAACATAACCTTAAAAAAAATGAAAAAAAAATCTAAGCTAGATTGGAATTCTTGGAAGAAAAATCCAAAGTCAACCACTCCAAAATCTGTATCAATCACAAATCAAGTCCATAAATGCAAAACAAACAAAATCAACCCAAAAGCAGATAGTAAGCAATAAATTCAAATATTACCTCAAAATATGAATCAAACAAAAGTATACTTTTTGAACCTTCACATAGAAACCAGTAAAGATTTACCAAACAAGAAGAAATACTATAAAAGCAACCATTTTTCTGGGAAAAAAACTATCTTTTTCAGAAAATATCGAATGGGAGGTGGGGGGCAAACCTTTTGGATGCTTTTTGGGTAGAGGACGAAAGACTAGTGAAAAGATTCTTGTAAGAAAGTTGCAACTCAATAAGGTGATGATAGAATAATGATTTTGTGGATCCAAATAATAAATTGTCAGGGGAAAGTGAATAAAAAAAATGAAATTAATTAAATGAGAATTTTTTGAAAGAAAAAAGGGAAAAAAGATTGAAGGTCTGATATTTTTTAGTTAAGGGACTTTAGGAAATAGTCTCTTTTATCTATGTAAGGTAGTGATAAAGTTTGATATTTTTGAATTAAAAGTCTTTACAAAAATCTATTTATTTCTATGAGTTAATGATAAGGTTTGAATAAATTTTATCCTCTTTTGACCTCACTTATGAAATTTTACTAGATATATTATTATTGTTATTATACTTCATTAAGTTAATAAGAGGTTACAAATTAAAATTTGAATATGAGAAAAATATTGTAGGTAGGTGGAATTTCATATGTGAATTCAAAATAGTCGTATGGTCAAGGATAAAAAGTTAGAAAATCAGAGACAGCTTCGTCAGCAATGACATAACTTTTTGGACAATTGGAGGAGAAAAAGTCAAAATCACTTTATAGGAAGAGGTTTTATAGTTAAAATCACTACATTTTATTGGTAGGACTTTTATTGGTCGGTCAAAAATTCAACACTTTCAAAATATTTAAATAAATTAAAATATTACTAGTCATTTGTCTTGAATAAAAATAATTACTACTTGTAAGTTAAAAATGATGATTAGTTTAAATATAATAATTATTTTAATTATTTTTTAAAAAAAAATTATTTCATCATGTTATCAAGATCGTTATTATTTATAATGAAAAAGAAAATATTGTGTGTTATAATGTGTGAAAAGTTAGAACTAAAAATTTGTTAAAAGAGAAAGAAATATTTTTTAAAACAGATTAAAAAAGTAAATTGAAACAAAAAAGTATTTAAGAATCATATTTTATTTTTTACCTTACATTTTTATATGGTAATCTTGTCTATATCATATTTTATTTTTCTTTTATTTTTGTCCTTCAAATTATATATATATAACATTGTGTAATAATAAAAAAATATAAATATATTTAAATATTAGATTTATTAAAATAATACGATATGATACATAATAAAATAATATGTACAATTAGCCAAACAAAGTGCATGGGATTATTTGTTACACGAGATGAGATAAACAAAGAAGTTTCATGGCTTGGGATAGTTTAAGAAATTAGTTTATCTTATCTATTATATGAGATGCAATGGTGGATGAATCCCAAAAGTTGTAGATACTTCAAATAAAAAATACTCTCTCTTTTTAAAAAAGAATGATTTAGTTTTTATTTTAGTCTGTTTAGAAAAAATAATTTATTTATTTTGCAACATTTTAATTTAAATTTTTCACGTGGCATTTTTAAAACCACAAGATTAAAGATCATTTTGGTACATTTAATATAACTTTAATTACGATCATAAAATCAAAAAAATTCTTTCACGCCCAAAGTCCCATTAAGGTGGACTGGCACCCGTTGCCAATAAGGCCCGGGAGAACCAACCTGTATTTATGCGTTTTCTATACATATTATAAGGGATTTCTACATTCAACATGCCTTTAAGAAAGTAAACAATAATAACAACCAAAAAGAAAATGCATATGGATAGGCCGTTGGGGCCACGGTCTCTAAAGTACGAGACATGACCACACTTTAATTTACATAATCTACAAAGTCTTTAGATAAGGAAAAGTATCTAATAAGGGTCGAGACATGCCCCATCTCGACTAACTATACAATACAAAAATATAAGCTCTAGATACACAACACTCTGAAGCAACCTGGAGCTTGGTAACAATAACTGGATATCTTGTACTCCTACTGGGGAGATCTACTAGCACCTGTACTTGCAGCATGAAATGTAGGTCCCCCGTAAGGGACATCAGTATGAGATAATATAATGAATATGTAAGGCAGAAAATTTTGTATATGAAGTAACAACTCAAATGAAACTACGCACTAGTGTAGGATAAGAGACCACCCTTAGTTATACTGTGGGAGCATGTACTTTATGTTCTTTTTATTACTTCACCTTTTCTATATAATCTGTGCACAACAAGTAATACAAATGACCAGTTGATCAGTGGCAAATTTATACCATGATCGGCCCTGGCTAGGCTTTTACTTTCACCCCTTGGGCTACCCCTCCCCCCCTCCCCCGTGATAGGATCGACCCTGGCTAGGTGATTCTTTTACCCCTTGGGTTACCACCCATCAACAAGCAATATACTTTATCTTTCAATTACTTTTGAGATGATTCTTTTGGTGGTCATAATAT